>PVHX01011431.1:24283-64280 GCA_004024805.1 Geosciurus inauris | reverse complement strand
GATGGAGAAAAATTGATGTTAGTTCTTCTTTAAAAGTTTGGTGGCAATCTGGAAAGCAGTATGGAGATTCCTTAGAAAACTTGGAATGGAAACACCATTTGACCCAGCTATCCCACTCCTTGGTCTATACCCAGAAGACTTAAAAACAGCATACTACAGTAACACAGCCACTTCAATGTTTATAGCAGCTCAATTCACAGTAGCTAAACTGTGGAACCAACCTAGATGCCCTTCAATAGATGAATGGATAAAGAAACTGTGGTATATATACACAATGGAATATTACTCAGCAATAAAAGAGAATAAAATTATGGCATTTGCAGGTAAATGGATGGCGTTGGAGAATATCATGCTAAGTGAAGTAAGCTAATCTCAAAAAACCAAATGCCGAGTGTTCTCTCTGATAAGTGGATGCTGATCCATAAGGTAGGAGAGGACACGGGAAAAATGGAGGAATGGTCACAGGGGTGGGGGAGAAGGGCCATGGGGACAGTAAAGGTGGTGGAATATGATGGACATCATAGCCCTAGCTTTATGTATGACTGCATGTATGTTGTGATTCTACATCACATACAATCAGATAAATGAAAAGTTGGGCTCCTCCTGTATACAATGAATCAAAATGTACTCTGCTATCATATATACCTAAGTAGAATAAATAAATAAATAAAAGTTTGGTGGAATTCAGCAGTGAAGTCATATAGTACTGGGCATTTCTTTATTGGGAGACTTTAATTACTGGTTCAACCTTGTTATGCATCATTGGTCTGTTCCAGTTTTATCTGCCTTCATGGTTCAATTTTGGTAGGTTATATGTGTCCCAAAATTTATCCATTTCTTCTAGGTTTATCAATTTGTGTATAATTGTTCATAATAGTCCCTAATGATCATTTGTACTTCTGATGTATTCATTATAATGTCCCCTTTTTGATTTCTGAGTTTATTCTTTTCCCTTGGTTGATTTAGTTAGTTTTGCTAATATTGTTTATATTTTCAAGAAACTGACTCTACATTTCATTGATTTCTTTTTGTATTTTTAGCCTCTATTTTGTTTATTTCTTCTCTGCTCTTTTTTATTTCTTTCCTTCTACTAATTTGGGGTTTGATTTGTTCTTGCTTTTCTAGTTCCTTGAGTCCCATAATTAGGTTATTCATTTGAGACCTTGCTTGTTTTTTAATGTAGGCATTTATTGCTATAACTTCCCTCTCAGTTCTGCTCTTGCTGTATCCTATAGGGTTTTGGTATGTTATGTTTCCATTTTCATTTGTTCCAATAAATTTTTAGATTTCCCTTTTGTTTTTTTTCTTATTTACTCATTGTTCATTCAAGAGCATATATTTAGTTTTCATGTATTTGTGCAATTCCTAAAGTTCTTGTTGATTTCTAGTTTTATTCCATTGTGCTTGGAGATGATACATGATAGGATTTCAGATTTTTTGAATTTGTTGAGACTTATTTTGTGGCCTAATACAGAGTCTATCCTGGAGAAGTTCCATATGCTAGCAAAAAAAAAAAATGTGTATGCATAGCAGTTGGGCAAAATGTTCTGTGTCTGCTAAGTCCTATAGGTCTATAATTTAGTTTAGATTTGATCTTTCTTTTTTGACATTTTGTCTGCATTGATGAAAGTGGAGTGTTGCTAAAGTCCTCCACTATTATTGTACTGGAGTCTCTTTCCTTTGAGATCTAATAATGCTTGCTTTATATAACTGGATGCTCCAGCACTAGGAAATTTGAGTTGATCTTTTTGTTGAATTGATCCCTTCATCATTATGTAGTGAGCTTCTTTGTCTCTTTTTCCATTTAAAATATATGTGTCTTGAAGTGTATTTTATCTGATGTAAGTATAATTACACCCTCTCAATTTTGGTTTACATTCACATGGCATGTCTTTTGCATTCCTCCATTTTCAGTTGCAGATGTCTTTACTAATGAAATGAGTTTCTGTTGGGCAGAATATCATTCCGTCTTTATTTCTTATTCATTTAGCCAGTCTAAATCTTTTAATTGGTGAATTTTATGTGTTTACATTTAAGGTTATTATTTATATCTGAAGTCTTAGTCCCATTATTTTGTAATGTTTTCCCATTCATTTGTATATCCTTTGTTTCTTTCTTGTTCATCTTTTTGTTTAGTATGGTGTGTGTGTGTGTGTGTGTGTGTGTGTGTATACACATATGTATATATATACATATATGTGTACGTGTGTGTGTGTATACATATATATATATATATACATGTGTATATATATTTATAATTTTTCTTTCTCTTTTGTGTATTTCCTCTACTGGTAAGTTTTATTCTTTCTCATGTTTTCATGTTGGTAGTTATCTTCCTTCCACTACTAGATATAGGACTTCCTTGAGCATTTTTGGTAAGGCTGATCTGGTGATGTTAAACTCCTTCAATTTTTGTTGTCTTGGAAAGAACTTATTTAATCTTTATGTCTGAAATGTAACTTTGCTGGGTATCATTTCCTGGCTTGCAGCTTTCTTCTAGAGGTTTTCCCTTGCTGTTCTCAGAATTTTTTTTTTGTCTTGGACTTTTGACAATTTGACTATGATATGTCTCATAAAGGACATTTTTGGTCAAATATATTTGGGAATTTTGTGTCTTCTGAACCTAAGTGGCCACATTTTTCCCAGTATTTGGAAAGTTTTCAGCTTTCTTTCATCGGATAGGTTTTCTCTTTTTCCTTTTCCTTCTGAAACACATAATTTGATTAATTGCTTGCTAAATGGTGTCCTCCTAGGCTTGAAAAACTCCTCCTTCTCCTCTTTTTTTTCCTGACAAAGTTATTTCAGGTTCAAAAATTCTCTTTTCTATGATCACTGTCTCTTTGCTGAATGTCTCATTCAGATCACAAATTATTTTCCAAAGTTAATTTAATTGTCTTCTATAATATCTAGGATCTCACTAGGTTTCTTTAGAATCATTGTTTTTAATTCTTTTTCAAGTATTTCTTCAATTTCCTTTTCTTTGAGGCCTGTTGCTAGAGAATTATTGTGTTCCTCTAGAGATGTCATATTATCTTGCTCTTTTAAACTTCTGATATCCATATATTGATATTTGAACATCTAGCAGCCCCATTATTTCTACCAGTTTTTTAGGACCATTTTTACAGCAAGGTATTTCTTAGTGTGTCAGTTTGGCAGGCTGTGTTGGCTTTGGTTCCATCTGGGTACAGAAGCATCATCTCCATCTAGCTTCTTCAACTGTAATTGATGGTTTTGAGTGCAGTTTCTATGGGCAGGAATCCCTTTATTCTGCATAGGCCATGTTGGAATGGGTCCCAGAACACACTGGTAGGCCCAGGTGGGACACTCATCAGTGTCTGATGGCTACTCAGGTGATTTTGTGGACCTCAGGGGACCAATGCACTGAAGGCAGGCTGCCCAGCTCCTTCCTGTGGGCCTTGGTCAGCCAAGCTTCTCAATACAGGCTGCCTGGCTGCTTCTCATGGCCACAGAAGAGTAGGCGAGGCCACTGTTTCCTGGGACATTCAGTAGGTAGAACTGCTGAGGGATGGCTTCCCAACTGCTTACAAGGGCCAAAGGTCGGTAAGTGGGGCTGCCTATTTGCTGGGGGCTCAGGTGAGTCACTGAAGGTGGGATGAGGGCAGGATGCCTGGTTGCTTTCTGGAGCCAAGGGTGGGTGGGTGAGACCAGGAAACTGGTTGATAGAGCCTGAACTTCACAGGGTCTGATCAGTGGAGTTCGTGGTGATAGCCAGTCAACCACTTCACAGGACCCCTGATAGGCAGCATCTCAAGATTGTGCTGTGCACTAGGATCTTGGGTGAGAGAAGGTGCAACATTGGGTTGACTTTTTCTCCATCACTTTTTCTCCATCAGCTCCTCCTAACTAAGCTCAGGGACTGTAAGGGCTACAAACTTTTCTAGAAGCAGATATTTCAGATATATCTGGCATTACTGGGGACTTCTAGAGGCCTCTTGCATACACTTTCTCTGCCATAAAAAGTCCTTCTTAGTTCAGGGTTAATCTCATCTAAGAAGATGGAACAGTAAGTATTGTGTGCCTAGCTTCTTTCTTTATAAGGCCGTCATGCATCTCAGTGTTCCACATCTCTTCCACCTCTTCAATATACCCCAGCACTCTGTCTCAAACACTCCAGTGGAACAGTAGATACTTACTCAATAATCAAACTTTTGAAAGAGAGAATCTTGAAAACAGGAAGAAACGATCTCTATAAGATTATCAGCAAATTTCTCATCAGAAACCAAGCAGTGGTCCAATATATTCAAAGTGCTGGAAAAAAAAAATCATTCAACCTATGTCTGCCAAAAGTTTCCTCTAAAAGAGAGGAAGAAGTTAAGACATCACCAGGTAGACAACAGCTGAAGGAGTTTTTTGCCACTAGGCCAACCTTGCAAGAACTGTTCGAGGGAGTCCTACAAAGTGAAATGAAAGGACCCTAGACAGTATCTTGAAGCCATATGAAGAAATAAAGAGTTCAATAAAGGTAAAAACAAGAACAATTATAAAAGCTAGTATTATTGTAATAACAGTTTTTAACACCATTTATTGTTGTCTGTATAAAGAGACTATTATAAATTTTTTAAAAAGTAATCATTAGTCTAAAAAGTTAGTATAACTGTAACTTTGGTTTGTAACTTTATATTTTTTTCTATATAATTTAAAAGATAAATGCATTTAAAAGAATTATTCATTTATGGTTTGGGGCACACAATGTATACGAATTTAATATCATAATATCAACAATCAAAAAGGGTAGGAATGGAACTGTGAAGGGGAAGAGTTTTGTATGTTATTGAAGTTAGACTAGTAAAAATTCAAATTAGAGTGATGTGACTTAAGGGTGTTAAATGTAATCCTTATGGAACCAAAAATAAAACAGCTAGAGAACATACAAAAAAGAAATGAGAACAGAATTTAAACTACACTACAAAAATCAACTAAACACAAAAGAAGATAGTAGGGCAGAAATGAAGGACAAAAATCTGTATAGCATATAGAAAACAGAGGAAAATGTCAGAAGTTAAGTCCTTCCTTATCACTAATTACTTTAAATGTAAATGGTTACACTCTCCAATCAAAATGTAAAGATTAACAGAAAGGATAAAATACATGATCCAACTATATGCCATCTACAGGAGACTCACTTTAAGTCCAAAAACACAAATGAGTTGAAAATAAAAGAATGAAAAAAGATATTTCACATGAATAATAACCAAACAAAAACAGGGGTAGCTACACTAACATCAAACAAAATGAACTTTAAATCAACAATGTTTACAAGAGACAAAGGAGAATATTATATGTTAGCGAAAGTTGCAATACATTAAGAAAATATAATAATTATAAATATTTACACACCCAATAACAGACCATTAAAATAAATGAAGTGGGCTGGGATTGTAGCTCAGTGGTAGAACGCTTGCCTAGCACGTGTGAGGCACTGGGTTCAATCCTCAGCACCACATAAAAAACAAATAAATAAAATAATAAAAGTATTGTGTTCATCTGCAACTAAAAAATATTTAAATAAATAAATAAATAAAGCAAAAACTGAAATAATTGAAGAGAGATATAGCTCTATATAATAGTTGGAGACTTCAATGTCGCACCCTTTATAATGTACAGAACAACCAGATAGAATATAAGTAAAGAAACTGAGGGCCTAAAACAAGAAAAACCAACTAGACCTAACAGACATATAAGTAACATAAAATTAGAAACCACTGGCAGAGTAAAACCGGAAATTTTACAAATTCATAGAAATTAAACAACACACTCTTAAACAACCAATTGATCAAAGAAATCACAAGGGAAATTAGAAAATACTTAGAAGAGAATTAAAACACAGCACACCGAAACTTATGGGAAACAGTGAGAGAAATGCTATGGGAGGAATTTATAGCTATAAATGCTTACATTAAAAAACAAGAAAGATCACAAGTCACCAACCTGACTTTCCCAACTTAAGGAACTGTAAAAGGAATAAACTAAACCCAAAGCTAGCAGTATAAAGAAAATAATAAAGATTAAAGCAGAGATGAACAAGACAGAGAATAAAGATAGTTGAAAAAATCTACTCTTTTTATTGAAAAGATCTACTCCCCAGGAAATAAGAATTATTGTTCAATGAATATAAAGTTTCCATTTTATAGGATGAAGAGATATGGAGATGAGTAGTAGTGATGGATGGATGACATTATAAACGTGTTTAATACCACTATATTGTACACTTAAAAATGATTCTAATGGTAGATTTATGTTATGTGTATTTTAATGTAAAAACAACTGTAAAATAATTATTTTTCCAGTATCTATAGTTGCCTGTGCTTTATAGGCTTGTTCTCCAACTTTAATAAATAATGGGCCATCTTGCTAAGAGGCAAGTTCACTAAGTCTTGAGTAGGGCCCCAAAGTCTGCATTTCTAAACCTCCAAAGTGAAGCTGATGTTGATACTGATCCATGACCCATATTTTGAGTAACAAGGTTTTATAAAATTCTTAAAGGTAAGATAGACAGCATCTGAGATTCAAACCAAATACATTAAATAATTAAATGACAGTTGCCTCAAAATGAGATGGGATGCAATAGAATTTGAGATGTGCTCTTTTCTGAACATTAAATATGACAAGTTCTATAAAGATTGAGTCTCAGGTTATCTATTATCTATTGCTACATAGCAAAATTATTGGCTTAAAACAACATCAAATATTTATTTTGCTCATGAATCTGAAATTTGGGCAAAGCTTTGCAGAGATAGCTTGTCTCTATTCCACATGGCACCAACTAAGAAAACTCAACTGGGGACTGAAGAGGCACTTTCAAAATGCCTCATTCTTATGGCTGGTAAATTGCTGGCTTTTAGCTATGATCTCAGCCAAGGCTGGGGGACAACATTCTCTGTACCTCTACATATCACCCCTCCATGAGCTGTTTAAGCTTTCTCATAGCATAGTGACTGAATTCCAAGAGCAAGTGTCTCAAGAGAACAAAGTAAAGACAGGACATTTTTATGACCTGGTCTTGGAAATTATATAGTATTGCTTCTGGTGTACTCTATTAGTTAATACAATTATAAAGGCTTCCCAGATTCAAGAACAAAGACCTGACTTACTTTTTGATGGTAGAGTGTCAAAATTCTAGAACAGCATGAAAGATGAGATATTTAACTGAAGTCATCTTTTAAAAAAATACAGTCTGTAATCCCAGTGACTTTGGAGGCTAAGGTAGAAAATTGCCTGTTTAAGGTCAGCCTTGGCAATTTAGTAAGACCTTGCCTCAAAATAAAGAATATCAATGACTAGGGATGTAGCTCAGTAGCTCTGGTAAAACATCCCTGTATTCAATCTCCAATACCACAAAAAGAAAAGAAAAGAAAAGAAAAACACAATCTGCTATACTTATTAACCTCAAATCCTTTTGGAACAAATGATAAATCAGTTAAGATACAAAATTCTTTAATTCTATCCCATCCTCATTTGCATTTGTGTGTATTTGGGGAAAGAAGAAAAGAAACATAAAACACAGATGAGATGAAATTGAAAAAAGTTAGAAGAAGAAAAGATTATCTGATGGAGGGTAGGAAAAAACAGGAGCAAAATAGTTTGAAAAGTGATGACAAAAGTTAAAAAAGGAGGTAAAATGTAAGCACACAAAAAGTAGATGTAAATATGAAGATAAATATTTGCTCATTTCCTTCCCTACTATTGCTCTGCTACCTATAGAAGAGCAGAGTAGGTGCACACAAATCTGATGGATTGAGAAGCCTCCTTTTGTTACTTGCTGCCATTCTCCAGTATAAAGGAGACTGGTAACTGGTACGTACTGGACAATAATAAATGAGTTGAGCTATTTTACTTTGAAAAACTGAATTACAACAGAAAAATGAATTCAACTGTAAGACATAGGGCTTTCCTAGGCAGCTTTCATCTATCACAAGACCTCATTTGAGAGGGACAGGAGCTAGAGTTGGGGGAAAAGTAACCATACTGACTCATTCACTTACTGTGACTTTGCCAACTTGTATTTGCCTTCTTAAAACTTGAGATGGTTTCAGTGAAAAAACACACTGAGAGGATGTTCTTCAGACTAAATCAGTTTCCCTGAAATTTACCATCTCCATGATTATCTACTACTTCACAGTGAGAAATGTTAGTTACAATGAGACCTGGAAACAAAATGTCCTTTTTGTACTCAATGGTTGGTACTCCAACAATGTTTCCTGTGCTGTTACCCTGAAGCAGCATTTCAAAGACTAGAAGAGACTATTTCCACCACAAATTTTACACCGATTTTCTTTCAAACAAAATCATAAGCATGCCTGTGTATCAGAATCCCATCATTTTTCACTCTTGCTTTAAATTCCCACTTCAGATTCCAAAGTTAAAGACTTCCTAGACAAAGTAATCATTGGCTGATAGATGAGAATGTTCCAATCATGCTATTGAATTGGGTTCCTGGAGGAAAGATAAGGAAAAAGGATGTGTATTTTCTTGATTTTTGCCCAGGCATGTCTGTTCTGTAGGCGTTCTGGAGTTCTTCCCAGAAGGCAGATCTCAAAATCTTCGATGCCAATCATGAATAAGAGCTACATTTACTTAAAAGAATGAAAACTGTTCAGTGCAGTATGAATGAACAGTAACAGGCTAAAAGAAGAAATTGCTGATTTTCACCTACACTGAGCTGCTGAGAGAAAGGACCACCCTCATTTACCCTCTCCTCTTCTATTTCCTATATCAATCCCTTCTCATTCCCAAGGAGTTGGGGAGTCTGCAGGAGGGATAGCTGAATGGACCTGAGTCGTCTGCTTAGATGTATATGACTTAGGGTATATTGGTTATTTTCCCTTTCTGGTGCTTCCACATAGAATAAGTCTTTATCCCTCTTTATCTTCCTCTGAGCTTTGCAAAGAAAGTCACTACAAAACTGCTGGGGAAAATCTGCCATCATGTATACCTGCTGTCAGGATACATTGTGCATTTTCAACACAGAAAGTCTAGAAACAGCCTTTCCTGATACATTAATGCATTATCAGAAGCATTATCATCAGGCACAATATTTTCAGATGTTAAAGAAAATAAACATAGGATACTGGAACCATGATGCTGAACGTTGAGTGTGATGAGGCCCTAAACTCCCTGGAATGCCTCTGCTTCACTCTGCTTGCATACTACCCTCCAGTTACTCCTTGCTTGTTTATATAAGACAAGTTTCAGCCTTGTGTATTCTCTTGGTCCCTTAATTAGGTGAAGCAGATACTAGGGGTTTACACTCAAGCAGGGGAGTTGTAGTCTCAATATAGTTATGCCACATTACTAATACATTTATACCCAATAAATTATGAGCAACCTTGGATATGGCATCTAACTCTCTAAGCCTCTCTATTACTTTGCTAGAGCTGCCACAACTAAATACCATAGAAATAAAATATTTGCTCAAGCCATCCATAGGCTGGATGGATTAAACAAGAGAATTTTGTTTCCTCACAGTTCTGGAGGTTTGAAGTCCAAGATCAATGGGTTGGCAGGTTTGGTTCCTCCTGAGTCTTCTTTCCTTGGACCACAGACAGACACCATCTTTCTGTGTCCTCATGTGCACTTTCCTCTGTGCATTCCTGGTATCTCTTTCTCTTCTTATAAGGGCCCCAGTCCTACTGGAATAGAGCACACCCTAAAGCCTTCATTTTAACTCAGTCTTAATTTCAAATAGGTTTATTCTAAGGTTAAGTCTTCAACATATGAATTTGGAGGCACAGCTCAGTTCATAACAGCCTTTGTTAAAATAAACATCATGAGGAGTAATGTAAGATGCAAACAAGAATATGACTTAGAAAAGGCTTTCTAAATAAATTGCCACACAAAATTGTATTATTGATAACATTATTATTGCCATTCTATTATTCTTTCTGAAATATTGTCAGTCTCCTGAGAAATCTAAATATTCTACCTTTGGAAGAATTATACCAAAATGTTTACTAGAATTAAGATGTCTAGCTCCAAAGCCCAGCTCCATTTGTTAGCTATGTGACCTCCAGAAATTATGTTACCATCCCTGAGCCTTAATTTCCCTATTTATCAATTGAGGAAGGTAAAATTAGTACCCACATTCTAGAATTCTTGAAAAGATTAAAAGAGGCAACACTTTAGAATGGCTGGCTAATAGTATGTGCTCAATAAATGATGGTTATTATTATTGCTAGTATTTAAACCTCCCTGAGGCTAGTGCTGCTGCTGCTGCCTCTTTCTCAGCCAGCAGAGGTCCCCATCATAATCAAATGAGGACTAGTTTCCTCATGACAGTAGGCATTGCAGCTGCCAACCTCATCCACGATTGGCAGAGAAAATAGTGAAAGAATTACCGCCTTGTCTGAAGGTAGGAAAAGAAATTGAAAACAAGGAAACAGGGAATGGCAATTTTGCCAGGATTCCATGGTAAAATGTCACATGAGTAGGTGAGCATGGATTAAGATTGTCTATGTTTTAGTATTGACTTTCACTGACATTGCCCTTGGTTGTATCTCATGTTAGCCTGTTATAAAGCTAGGTTAAAACTAATAAAACCTATATATATCACAGAGGAGCAGTAAGAAAAAACTGGCAAATATTTGTAAAGTTCTCTGAAAATAAAAAATGCTGCTAAATAAAAATTTAATATTTCTTATTAGGCTTATTTCATCTTTATCACTAGTTATACTCCATGCCTTGGTTTTTCTTCCACTGTAATCTGTTTCCTTTAACCTTCTTTTCCCAGACAGGCATACACCTCCAAGTTCAATTATTCTGTCAATTGTGTTTTAAATTGTACTCATTTCCATTAACTATTTGTGGTATCAATTTGTTGATCCATCCCTTCTTCTGAACCAATCCTCTTTACATCCACCGAAAGCTAGAAAGGCAATTAAACGGAAGATGCTGAGAGTTATTCAAGATAAATTAAAGCACAAAGGTAAATAAAGTGAAAAAACTGAGATTAAAAAGAGCACTGAGGGAAAAATGCCATGTACTAAAAAGCACAGTACCGAAGCAGATAGAGACAGAGGAAAAAGAAGAGCGAGAGGTAGAAAACAGATCCTGCTCATGCCTACTCCATCTCTCTTTCAGCACCAAGGACAGAGGCTCTGAGCGGCTGACCCAAACAACATTCAGTTGGGGGTCCCTCTCAATTTCTCTGGGGGAAGCAGATGCACTAGCAAGCAGCTATGAGACATGCAGTGAGGTCTAACAGGAAAGCTGAACGAGCAGCACACAATTTCACCTTAGAGGCAAAAATGGGTGATTTTCTTTCTGTTCATTTCCTTAGTTTCTGTGTCCTGGGAAAGGCAAAGTTTGCATTGCTTGGGTTAATCTGCTGTCAGTAAATGGCTGCAGCAGCTGAGGTACTAAACTTCACAATCTTCAGAAATCAGAAGAAATTTTCAGGGTAAGTAATTTTTCTTTTTGTTTCTAATTGATTATATAGTTTTACTGGAAGATTATTTGACTAGCTTGGAGTTCTTTGGTTCTTTAAGAATACATATTAAAATTTCATGCCACTTATTTAAAAACTGAAAATCTGTTTTCATTTTCCTTAAGTAGTTGGACAGTAAAAACCTGTTCTCTCTCTTTTTATTTTCCTTTTTGTCCAAAATTGTATCTTCATGGGCTCTAGAAGCTATATCAAGACAGAAATAAAAGATAGAAAATAAAAGTCTGCAATTATTCCTGGGATTTATATGGAAGTCAATGGTATTACTCTTAAGTATTTTACTTAATTGTAAAGGTCTGTTATTTGAAACTCCCCAGTTCAGCACACTGGTAATCTAGGGTTGAGGGTTTGGAGAGACAATATTTTCAATAGTCTATTTAAAGTCAGGCTGTTTCCAAGTCAGAATCCAATTATTCTCAACAGAGATATGTAGCACTTGAGATAATGATTGTGTATATTTTCTCCAATGAGGGTATATGATTTTGAGGGTATTTTTGTTTAACTGTGAGACTTGCATTTTTGGCTGTAGTTTATTGAATCAACAGTTTTTGCAATTAGGCTATTTTTCCAGTTAAAGCACTTAGTTTAATCAAATACCACCAAAATGCATGCACAAATAAGAATGCAAGCAATAGCAAAGTGGAATTTGGATTCTAAACTCATTCTGCATGACTGTTTGTACTTTACAGGTCAGTGAAATGTCTGTCCTTGAGTAGGAGTGCAGGACAGCTGCTTGACATAACCTTGGAATCTCTTATAGCCAAATAAGAGAGTCAGTGTGAGAAAGACTCTTACTCAGGCACTTATTTATTTATTAGTTGAATATTTTCAAGGGTCTGCATGGCTAGTAGTGAGCAGGGGTGTTGAGCGAGGAAAATACTGATGGTAACCAAAGAGAAGGCTACATATAATGAAATATGCATTAAAGCAAATACCAAATAGGCTTTACCCAATATTAAATTTCCTTTCTAATGCACTGAGTTTGTCATCAAGTAATATTTGCTTATTGATTGCTTGATCTATTGACTTACTTTTATCTCTGATTAGAATAAAAGAATGCTCAGTCTTTGGAGATTGTCAAGGAAAATAAGGGTGCTTAAATTTATGGGGCAGGTTTAGTGAGGGAAAAAATTATCTTACCTTAGTTACTAGATGTCAGTAACTAGTTATGGTTCTTCTTTGTACACTTACCAACAATGTAAATATACACAAACATATAAATGTGCTATTCATTTCATTGCACTTGTGAATCTTCATAATAAACTAGATAGCAATTTGCAAGAATTAAGAACCATAGAAATGCTAAAAACCACCTCTAATAATAATGACAATGTAACTCCCACTGCTTCTATGAGCAGAATGCACCTGCATTGACTTTAATGAAGTTGGTAAGGTGAAGTGCACAAAGTACTCTGAACAAACAAGATATTAAAATTAGTCTCTGTCTCAGATTTGTCCACCACATCCCACTAGTGGAGTATTAAGAACATGAGCTCTGGACTCAGACAGATTTTGAGTTTAATCAACTCCATCATTTATTGGCTTATGACCTCATCTCTCCATGAGTCACTTTCTTCATCTGCAAAAATGGAGATAATTATAGCATCTTCATTCTTCATCTGGTTGTTGTGAGACTTAAAGATGATAATGCTTATAAATGTTAGTTATTATAATTACTAACTTTATCAAGAAATGTATCAAGTCTGAATTGAAGCCCAGACCAAAAAGCTATGGAGATTGATATTTAGCATGTGACTGAGTAAAAGATAATAGATGGCAACAGCCAGGGGCCTGTGATGTACGAGGAGACGTGTCATGGAAACTGCTACCAAGGGGTTTTATTCTGGTTAAGGAAAACTCATCTCAACCTGGAACTGATTTCAAAAATCAACTTCCACCAGCACAGACACCTAAACATGTGAGCTTGGATTCAAGGAGACCTGTGATTAAAGGCTGGCTCACATCAGTTCCTTACATGTTGTGGGATCTTGAGAAAGTTACTGCACCTCTCTCCATTTGTTTCTTAATCCACAAAAGAAGGATATTGATATCCTCCTTTAGGGCTGCTATAAATATTAAAATGAGATGATACACATGAAATGCTAGTACCTGGCACACATAAGTAGCCCAGAAGTGGTTGTCTTCATAAGGAGGTTGAGGACTCCCAGTGTTTTTGATGTTTACTTAATTCAATACCCTTTTTAGAAGAACAAATAATTAAAGCCCTATAACTCTTAATGAGTTTCCAGATACCATGGAGGTGCCATACAAATTTTTTTAGGCAGACTTTCACTCAGCACTGAGGGACTGAATATCACTAGAGCAAGACATATGTCTTAGTTGATGAGGACCTAATCCATTGGTCTCTCTGCTTCTTAAACTAGATTATGCACTCATTCTAAAAAATAAAAATAAAAAGCAAGATAAATCCATACTTGTGAGAAATTTAAAGGATACTTAAAATTTGTAAGTTGATATGTAATGAATCTTAAAAGAATAAGGCCAGCAGTAATCTTTTAGTCCTTGCCTTCTCCACTTTCTTACCACCCATCCCCTCTTCACTTCCAATGTTCTTTGCTGAGGTTATCAGAAATCTGCTAATTTCCAAGTCCATTAGACTGTCTGCAATTGTATTTATTGACCCATTCACCTATTCACACTTTCCTGTGAACAATAAAAGCTGCTGTATTTCAAGTGCTGTGTACCAGACCTTATGCTGGAGAAGTGATTCTAATGGGGACAGCAATTTTGCCCCTCCACCAAGGGACATTCAACAATGTCTGGGAACATTTCTGGTTGTCACAACTTGGGGAGAGAAGATTGCTGTTAGCGTCTAGTGAGTAGATGTCAGGGAAGCTGTCAAACATTCTGCAATGAACAAGACAACCCCATAATAATTATCTAGCCTAAATTTTCAGTAATGCTAAGGTTTTACATATATAATTTAATCTAATCTAATCTTCACAATAACCCTATGAAGTAAGAATTATTTATTCTCTTTTTGCTAATGAAGAAAACAGTTAATCATTATGAATTCTTGGAGAGTGATTATTGAGTTAATGAATTCTTTAGGTTCTCAGCTTCTTCCTGAGACCAGTTTACTCTATTAGCATATTTATCAGAAAGAAATAAAAAAAAAAAAAAAAGCTTAGCCCAGCTCTGTGTTATATAAGCAACTCTGGTTTAAAAGAAAAATCTAAGAAAAAAAAAATGTTGAAATAATTAGCTGAGAGGTAGGGAGCATTCTAGCACCTCACTCATCTCTGCTTTCATCTCCCACACCCACAACTCCTCAGGCACTGCCTGGACAGCCATGGCTTACCCACCTGCTGCTATAATGAATCTAAGACTTGAGACAGTACAATGTGAAAAAAATAAATAAATCAGAAATCCACCTAATCGTGATTCCAACATCAGGCTCAGAATTGATTTCCAGCATTGAGGACTTCCCTTCTTATAATAAACCATTGACCCTTAGATATATTATTTTAAGTTGCCGTCAAACCTCTTGACAGAGTAAAAAGTCCAGGAGATGGTAATGAACATTCCAAGGTTTCATGTTTTCCTCTGACTTTACAGGTAAGGTAAGTCTAAGACGCCACTAGCCAGCTATAGACCCCAGGAAAGAGTGATTCTGGCCATGCCTTCCCAGGTGGCCCAGCTATAAAAGGGAAGGTGTTCTGGGCCTGAGCCCCCTCTCAAAGGTGAAAATATCCTTGAACAATCAGAAAGCATTGTATTTTTCCAAAAGTTCTTGGCAGTGACAATGCTATCTGCAGGGTAGGGGCTACCCTTCTCCAAATCAGAAAATTATTATCAAGAATTATTATTGTTTTAAAAATATGTTGACTGGAAACAATGTGCCAAGATAAAGAACATTTTCAAAAACAATTCTCTGAATTCATTCCAAGTTGGTCACCCCTTTCCAATCATTTGTTCATTTTAACATTTTCACATTCCAGGCTGAAATGTTTCAAAACAGGGTACAAATTGATGGCCATGATTAGGCCAATCACCTGATTCAAAGAAAGCTGCCAATACTGAGGTTGTGAGCAAATCCTAGCCACCAAGCCAGACTCTGCTTCTCTAGGACATGAATCAAGAGTTTCCATGGGGGGCCCTATACACCAATAAACCACTGAATAAAATAGTTATCCTTCCACATTAACAAATATAAATTTGTAACAACCTAGGAGGCTAGGTTTAAATTTAGGATCCATGAACCCCTAAGAATTCCATTAAAATTCCATCCCACTTAGGGGCTCTGTTCACCTCTCTCCCCACCTCAGCTACATTGAAGCTATTTATCTGAGCACCAAAAGAGAGTCACTGCTTGGGCCCAGGAGCCCAAACATACAAATCACTGTGTATCTTCAGGGTGACAGATCCAGAATGAGGCCTGTGATTCCCTGGAAACAAGCAATTGAGCAGGGAATTCTGTGATCTTGACACCATGAATGTGGTCTAGATGGGGGTGTGGACTCTTAAAGGACCTGCTTCTAGGTGCTATCAGGGGGATATGGCCAGAAAAGAATATCTTAGTCCATTCAGACTTTTTATAAATACCACAGACTAGGTAACTTATAAGTAACAGAATTATATTTCTCATATTCTAGAAGCTGAAAAGTCCAAAGTCATGGTACCAGCAGAATCGCTGTCTGGTTCATAGACAGCTATCTTCTCACTGTGCCCTCACATGATGAGAAAGGCTAGCTAGCTTCCTAGGGTCTCTTTTACATGAGCACTAGTTCCAAAGGCCTTCCCAAAAGCCCTACCTCCTAACACCATCACCTTGGGGGTTAAGATTTCAACAGATGGGTATTGAGGGTATACAGACATTCAGACTAGAGTGGAGTCCTTTAAAGCACAGAGCCCAGGGGCTACAGCTATAGCTCAGTGGTGGAGCACTTGCCTAGCATGCATGAGGCACTGGGTTTGGTCCTCAGCATCACATATAAATAATAAATGAATAAAATAAAGATCCATCAACAACTAAAAAATATATATTTAAAAAAAAAAAAAGCACAGAGCCTGGAGAAGGAGTCACTCTTCTCTGGGTTTCAGGGCCATACCAGAGTCCATGCCTTCTCCTAGCATGTGGCTTCCGTGCATAGCTGTCCTTGACACACAGGCATTTTCCTTACGAATGGTGAATTTTGTGACCCCAGACACCTGCAAACCTGGCTTTGAGAGCCCAGAGTGCTTTCTTCAGGGCTGGTGTCACTGGTATAGCTGAGCAGCTCTAAGTTTGTCCCACTCTATGTCCCAAATCTCCACAGTTTGATGGGCAGTTCTTCCCAGTGGAGTGGTGACATGATAGCTGCTATTGCTTTCAATGCCAGAGGAGGATATCGAAAGAACTAGAAGACCTGGATGCTAGCTCTGCCACTAATAAGCTATTGGATTCAAAACACTTAACTGGTTTCCCTGGGTTTCAATTTCCCTGTTTGAAGAGCACGGGCATTAGACTAGGTTAGAAGTTGAAAACTATTGGTCACACCCATGGATGTGGAATTTCAGTTGAATGGAAAGGGAGAACTTCATAGGGTTTAAACATTTGTAGTTAGTAACCAACCCTTTAAAATTGAGAAGTTTCAAATAAAATTCCATTCATGGGTTTTCCCTAAATATAAAAACCACTGTACTCATCCCCAATAATGGAGATTTTCTTCCACATACTAGTCTCCCAAACCCTCCATGCCCTATGTAAAGAATAAGAGAGACCTGGAGAAAAGAAAGTGAAGACAGAGGGAGGCACAGAAAAGGCAAGAGCAGCTACAGAGGTTGGGAAGAGGGAAGGGAAACTGAAAGAAACAGACTGATAAGGGGAACTAGTGAATATAGCAGTTGCATAGTGTTATATGTGCCAGGCGTAGCTTTCAAAGTCTTCCATATGTAACAGTTCATTTAATCCTCACAAAAGCCTATGTGACTGGTTCCATTATCCACCTTGCCATTTTATAGAGGAGGAAATTGGAGCTCAGAGAGGTGAAGAAACATGTCCAAGGTCCCAGAGCTAGGATTCTAATCCTTGCATGGCTTCCTATCTCACTCTGAGTCCAAGCATGGTTCTCTCAATGGCCCTGCCCAACCTCTGAACTGCACACCCTCCACTCTACCACAGCCTCACTTGGCTTCAGCCAGCTGATCTTCCTCTATTTCTACTGCTTGGACCACTCTCCCACCAAATATCAGGTCTGCTCCCTTACTTCCTTCAGGTATTGAGTCAATTGCCAATATTTCCATGAGGGCTTCCTGATTACACTACGTAAAACCTCTTGTCAGACATCCACTCACATACCCCTCACCCACTCCTTACGCCCCTCTCTGATCTTTCACCACAGTACATACCATCATTGAGCATATCACACCTTTTATCTTATCTGCCTTCTTATTCTGAATAGAGACCTCATGAGGGGAAGAATTTTTGTCTGTCTTGTTCACTGCTGGAACTCCACTTCTTACAACAGTGGCTGGTATATAAGAAGAGCTTAATAAATATCTGTTGACACAACAAATTTGAAAACATATCTGAGCATCCAAGTTTCAAAGAGTCTGATTTTACCAACATTGTTTTCTTTCTCCTCTCAGAAATTCTTTGGGATCACACACACTTCCTTCTGGACTATGGCACTTCTGAACCACCTAAGTGGCTACATCAATTCCACCTGTGGGGCAGAAAATTCCACAGGTGCCAACCGGGCCCACCCACATGCCTACTATGCCCTGTCCTACTGTGCGCTCATCTTAGTCATTGTCTTTGGTAATGGCCTGGTGTGTGTGGCTGTCCTGAAGGAGCGAGCTCTGAAGACCACCACCAACTACCTGGTGGTGAGCTTGGCTGTGGCAGACTTGCTGGTGGCCACCTTGGTGATGCCCTGGGTGGTATACCTGGAGGTGAGTAGGCTCCAGGCTGTGTTGCTGATAATGACTGTGTTTGTGTGTCTTTCCTGAGCACCTGGGTTTTAGGGTTCAAACTGCTTCCTGCAGTAGTCTAGGAACTGGGAAAGGAGGGAGAACTCTTGTTCCCCTTTTAATGAAGCTTTCAAGGGTGGCCACCATCCATCCACTTCAGGACAAGGGAATTGGGAATGATTCAGTTCCTGTGTGTCCCATATCCAGATGACTGGACCTAAGTGACAGGACTCTTCTAAAATTACTCTCTATGCCAGTCGCATCTCAGAGATGTGAGAAGCTAGGGGAGGCAGACTGGTGTGCATCTTCATCTAGGTTCAACATTATGGGAGTGAGGGTGTGAAGGCACGATACAGGGCAAGAAGGAAAAAGCATTAATGAATGAGAGAAAAGATAGAAAGAATCGTCTACAAATAGATCAGTTTTCTCTTGATGGTTCACTTGCCTTCCCTCTTGGCTCTTTCTTCCTGGGTACAGACTCCATAGATTGTGCTACTGAAGGAACAAGCTAAACCTGCTAATTTATGTTTTCCATGCCTCCATTAATAGTGCAGAATCTTCCCCACTCAGAGAATGCAGCAGACCCTGGAGAATTCTTCTGCGGAGAAACATTTCTTAAATTTGAAAGTATTTTCATTTAAAGGTGCAAAATAGAGTCAGGAGGTGATCAAGACAAAACATCCATTTTCCAGCAAGGAAATCAGGTGCCTACAACTGTTCAAGAAATAGATATTCTTACCAGGAAAACATGCAATTACTAAAGAGGGTTTTTTAAAAAAAATACCATAATATGCTATTCATATTTCTCCCCTGTACTGTGTGTCATTCTAAAGAGATATCCAATGAAGGATCAAAATGATGCTATGATTAAGAGAAATTAAGATTCATCAAATTAATATTTCAGTTAATATTAATAGTAAAGGTGACAGTTAATTAAGTATGACATATCACGGGAGAGCAAAAGCTTTGAACATAGACTGCTATGCTAGTACCCATATTAAAGAATGGCTAGGAACTAAAATTAGACTAGTGATCTCAAGAGGAGTGCATAAAGGAAAGAAATTTAAAAAATAGAGAAGGAAATGGAAAAGAAAACAATAGGCTAATTGGAATAGATCTAAAAGCTACAGAGAAACTTGGGGAAAATATGTTATTTATTCCTCACAGTTAGGATAATTCTGATGGTGACGGATCATGTAATTATCTTGAGTTTTCTGTCAACTCAAGTAAGCTGAATCATCTTTCAAGTCAGAGGCTATGTCTTTGTTCTTCTTTTCCTGTAGTCCAAACATACTACCTGACACATAACATGTGCTAAATAAATATTTGATATGAATGACTAAATGAACCTGCTCTGATATGTATGTATTATATGGGCAATTCCTTCTTATACCATATGCATCTACATTCATTGTTACAGGCCGACTTGATAGAGAGGACAGTGAAGTATTTTTTTATAACCAATAATAATAAGAAAGGGTTATAAGCATGTGGTATTTCTGTTCAAGACTGAGGCACTAACCAGACACAGTGGCATACACCTGTAATCCCAGCAAAGCGGGAACATGAGGTCGAAGGATCACAAGTTGAAGGCCAGCCTGAGCAACTTAGCAAGACCCTGTCTCAAAATAAAAAATAAAAAGGGCTGGTGATATGACTCAGTAGTAGAGCACCCTGGGTTCAATCCCTAATAATGAAAGAAAAAAGAAAGAGGGAAGCACTTTAGGTACTATCATCCTACAATCCGGCATGGATTAGTCAATGTTTCATAGTACCCCCCACTGCCACCTTAAAATGTCTCTGTCTCTATACATGATAAGGATTCTTTAATTGGCTATAAGGATAAATGTCAGAAAGGAATACAGGCAAAGGATCTTCACTCCAGTGATCATTTCCATTCCCTCTGAAATAAAAACTGATTTTGGTGTAGATAACAAAGCCACTCGGAGACACACTTTGGCTATCTGTTTGTGATTGCTCCAAAACTGTAATTGGACCATATGGGAAACCCTATAGATGCTGGCTTAGAAGACAGTTATTGTGACTTTTCCACACTAGGAACCCATGAACTCCCTTTCTAACCATACCTGCCAATAGAGACAATATCTACATTCTACTGCAGAGCCCAGAAGAGCACCTGAGTTTATAGAGAACTGCATGAAATCTGGCCAAAGACCTTAATGGAATTGTTAATAGTGTCTATGGGTTTTCTCCCATGAGCAAAATTCTGACGAAGCTCTTGGTTCTACCCTTTCTGTCCCCTACCAAAAAAAAAAAAACCAGAAGAAGAAAAAGAAAAATCACCTCCAGATTATTTGGTGTAGGTGTTCAGTAACCAAGAGCATGGTTAAAGAAATTTATATTCATGGGCTGGGATTGTGGCTGAGTAGTAAAGCACTTGCCTGGCATGTATGAGGCACTAGGTTTGATTCTCAGCACCACATATAAATAAATAAATAAATGTCCTTCAACAACTAATAAAATATGTTTTAAAAAAGATATCTATATTCATTTTTAAAAATACTTGGGAATTGGAGGTTTTTCTACTGGAAAATAGGTTTTGGAGGCCTCTTTTTTGTCTTAACCAACTTTCCTCAAGGTCCTAGTCAATATCTCCACATCACTTTCTCCAAAATTCAACTGAGGATCTGTATTGATTAAAGACTTAAAGCAGATATCATAAATGTACAGCTGGTTAAGATATTAGAAGCTTCTAGTTCTGAGGACCAGGTAGTCCTATCTTAATCAGTTTATGTTTTCTTCATCTTAAATGTTTTCCTTTTTTTCCTTAGAGGCAGATGAAGTACCTTAATAAGAAAATAAGAGCACTTTGAGCCTTTACAAGGACTATGCATATATAAACCCACATGCCTCAGAAAAGAGCCTAGTAATACCCTTACTAATTGATAATAATGATGATGCAGTTTGAGGGGGCTGCTCTAGTAATTCCTTGTTTATTACTAGGAGTGGTAGAAAGAGTGTGGTGTTGGCCATAAAGAATTCTATGGGTTTGAGGACCACCAAGACAGGACACATATGAGAAGAACACCATTTGGGGGCCAAATAATTCACCAAGTCTATAGTCACGTTCTTTAATTTGAACACATCTGTCTTCTCTGAAGGGAAATGGTTCATTTTGCCAGACACTAGTATACGAGGTAGAAATGGTTTGGCTGTAAACATTAGAAAACTTGACCAGCTGTGATTTAAACAAGGAGGTGAGTTACTTTTATCAAATACTAGAATTCCAGAATAAAGTGGTTCTGGGTGTCAACTTAGCTGTCCCATAGTATCATCATGACCATACTCTTCCATCTACATTTCTTCACTGTTCTTGGCAAGCTGACCTACCTCTTCACCCTATCCTAGGATGACCAACAAAGCCCTGAGGATCATGGCAGTATCCAAAGATAGGATGGATGGACACTGGAGAGAAAGAGAGAGAGAGAGAGAGAGAGAAAAGGAGAGAGAAGAGAGAAAGAGAGAGAGCCCTTTCCAGGGCCCTATTTCAACTTGAAGCACTTCCCGATATCTTCATTTAAGTCTGACTGGCCAGTACAGAATCATGAAGCCACCTTTAGCAACAAAGGAGGTTAGGAAAGAAAATGTAAAATTCAGATTTTATTTAAAAAAGAAAAGGTGGGAGTGGGGAATTGCTGGGAAGTCAGCAATACATTTCTACATTTCACCTTTCTTGGAATTCTCTGGGATGGATGTCATTCCAATACAGGGTCTTTTTACGAGAACAACTCAGAACTGACATTCAGATCACATGAAATTCAGTGAATAAAACAGACAACAACAATACTTCCTGTGCTGGGCTGATGTTAGTCTCAACCATCATTAACAGAGAGAGTACTCTGATAACCAAAAGGAGTATTCTCTAAATAACTCAGCTTAGACACAATTCTAAGTAAAAGAAAGCACAACTCCACTTGGTTTAAATTATAAACAATGAGTTGGCTTTCACTCAGGAACTTTAAAAGTCTTGTGGTAGGGTGAGCTATAGGCACATTTTGATCAGAGCTCCAACTCCATTTCTCTATAATTCTCCCTGTTTCGCTTTCATGCATATATTGACTTTATCAATAGACAAAAGCTAAGCCATAGGCCTCACATGCACACCATACCATTCACAGAAAGAGAGAAAGTACATTCCCCAGAATTTCTAGTAGAAGTGTGAAGATGTACTTTGATAGGACTGGTTTATGGCATATGACTTTTTCTGAACTAACCATCAATTAGAAGAATCAGTTTAGCGTAGGTTATGTGTTCCTTCTGTAGATCCTATCAGTGACTCCAGGATCTCATAGATTCCCAGTAGAATCCAGGAACTATTGAAAGGAAGGCATAGGACAGTCCTAAATGTGACCCATGGTCAGCTGTCATTGGTGGTGTTCTCATCACTAAGTCACTCAGGTGCCCACACTTGGGCAATACATAATGGGGGACTCACAGGGGCCAGTTGCTCATCCACTCTGTCCTCAGGCCTAGCAGAGAAGTTCAGAACAAAAACCAAGCAGGAAGCCAGGCACGGTGGCGCGTGCCTGTAATCCCAGCACTTAGGAAGGCTGAGACAGGAGAATCGCAAGTTTAAAGCCAGCCTCAGCAATGGCGAGGCGCTAAGCAACTCAGTGAGACCCCTGTCTCTACATAAAACACAAAATAGGGCTGGGGATGTGGCTCAGTGGTCTAGTGCCCCTGAGTTCAATCACTGGTACCAAAAAAAAAAAAAAAAAAAAAAAAACAAGCAGGAGATCTCACAGGTTATATTTCAGAGGTATAGAGGCTTGGCTATCTCTTTAATTCAGTTTGCAGCATTTTCTGGTATACTCTTTTCAATGCCATACCAACTAGTTCTATCTCAGATTCCCTCTCAAGTTTTTAATTTCCTGTTTTACAGGCTATAGTCTGTTTGGAGCTCCCTCTTCAAGCACAAACATCCCATTTTGTTCCACTTGGTTAAGCACCTTTTGTGATGTTTAATGCACTTGTATCAGAACAGAAAGGAAAAATAAGTAGCCAGAGGAATGTTAGAAATACAGACAGCCCCCAACTTACAATGGTTCAACTTAGAATTTTTCAACTTTATGACAGTGTAAAAGCAATACACATATAGTAGAAACTGTACTTTAAATTTTGACTTGTGACCTTTTCCCACCAATGACAGCTGACCATGGGTCACATTTAGGACTGTATGTGTACTTCCACATGAAGTACAATACTCCCATGTGATGCTGGGGGCAGTATCAGCAAGCCCCAGCTCCCAGTCAGCCACACGATCCTATTACTCCACAGGGTACTGTACTGCCAAGCTATGAGATTTGGCAGGTTGGCTGTATTAAGTACATTTTTGAACTTATAATGGCCAGGCACAGCGGCACAATGCTTATTATCTCAGTGGTTCAGGAAGCTAAGGCAGGAGACTCACAAGTTCAAGGCCAGCCTGAGCAACTTAGCAAGACCCTGTCTCAAAATAAAAAGGGCTGAGGATGTGGTTAGTGATTAAGCACCCCTGAGTTCAATATATATATACATACTCCCTTAGTAAGGTGAGGAGGCTCTGTACTAAATTCAGAGTACTTGGGAGCCAATATGTATGGGAAAAAGACTTAAGGAATAAGAAATGTACATAAGCAAAATACAACAGGGTGGGTTCAGTCAGGGAAACACACCATAGAAAAAGTGGCCAAGGTTAGACAGAGATGACAGGAAAGAACAGAGATGTTTAGGGAGGGAGATGCCTTTGGACCTTGTAATAATATTATTAAAAATAACAAAGTCTTTTTAAAGGGAGAGTTTTACCACAGCTTAAAAGAAAAAAAAAAGAACACAGATGATAGTTCTTGAAGACCTCCCACTGGAAAAAAAAATGAGATGCTCACAAACTCTTCACCAAACTCTGGATTTTGATCAAAGTCATAGACTGCTAAAACTGGAAAGGCTTACAGATTATTCTATCATCTTTTCTAAAGTGTTTATCAACCACAAGAAATTGTTGGCCACATCCTAGTGACAGGGTTTCTCTGGGGATAGTCCTTGGAGTCTGAATTTAAAATGAGCTCCTGCATGCTTCCCTTTGGATTCAGAGGGAGTGGCTTGTTCAAAATATAGAATGTTGGGTCTACCCAAGATGCATCACATGGCAGTTCCAGGGTGGCCCCAGAAGTCTGTTGGAATTATAATAAGCTCCAGTCCCAGTACAAGCCTAAGTGACTTATACAGCCAGTTTGTCATCTCCCAAAACAACATTTGGGAACCACTAACCTATAAAACCCCATTTCATAGATAAGAAAACTGGAATTCAAAAAGGTGAAAAATCTTTACTACCCCATTTTGTCCTGCAGCAAACCCTTCACCCTTTCAAAATAATAATAATAATAGGAAGAAAGAGGAGGCAAAGATTCCTCTATTTTAAAAAAATGTAGTGAAGAGGCTAGTTAGAGAAGTAATTGCATCTTTTGCCCCTTTGTTAGCTCCCTAAAACAACTAAACTCCATTCCTTCAGAAAAGGAACTTTTTTTTTTTTTGGTACCAGGAATTGAACTCAAGGGTACTCAACCATTGAGCCACATCCCCAGCTCTATTTTGTGTTTTATTTAGAGACAGGGTCTCACTGAATTGGTGTTCCTGAGGCTGGCTTTGAACTCAAAATTCTCCTGTCTCAACCTCCCAAAGTGCTGGGATTATAGGCATGCACCACCACGCCCAGCTAGAAAAGGAATTCTTAACCTGAAGATTCCATCCACTTGAATGTAAATAAAATGACTTCTTTATTTTCACTAAGCTGAAATTTAGCACTTCATTCAATTATGAATGTAGGCATCAACCCTTAGCAGAAGAAATTCTTAATGTCGCCAGTAGAAATCACAGATATTTCCATTTTCAAATCACATTCTGGTTGTTGCAGACATCTTAAAATATCATTTAGATTCATCATTACTTTGAA
This sequence comes from Geosciurus inauris, assembly GCA_004024805.1. Classification (NCBI taxonomy): domain Eukaryota; kingdom Metazoa; phylum Chordata; class Mammalia; order Rodentia; family Sciuridae; genus Geosciurus; species Geosciurus inauris. The sequence continues at coordinate 38,955 of PVHX01011431.1, read as the reverse complement.
ATTAGAGGAATTCGGGGATTTCCACTAGATCTTGTTATTTAGTGAATTACTTTAAAAGTACATTTATTTGGTAATTATATTTCAATATCATTGGTATCCTTTGTGATCCATTGTATGTTTTACTTTGTGCCTTAAAAAACATTCTTGTGAGGAGACCATAAAGCCAAAAGATGAATGGCGTCAAGAATGCTTAATTAGCCCTCTTTTAAAGACATCATTCTGAAGATAATGTTATGCCCCCCCAGACCAATGTTTCTCAAACCTTCCAGGCAGTAAGAATCACTTGAGGGACTTATTATTTGGAGTGGGGTCTGAGAATCATTTGTTTAACAAGAGCCTTGGGTGATTTGGGAAATGCTGCCTTATAATCAGTAAATTTGGGAAATGCTGCCTTAGGCTGTGTCTGTGGAAAATCAATAGCCAACTTCAGTACCTGAGGACTACGCTTGCTTACTCCCACCTTCTGTATTGCCAAAGGGAGTTAGTTAGATTCATTAGCAAGTAAGAGTAACACCACCTGGCTGCCTATAATTCTGAAGTGAGTTATTCATTAGAATTTAGGAGAAAGCATCATGTCTCTAAAGAGCCTTACTTAAATCAATCAGATTTCTTTTTACTTTTTCTCTGCTTTAAATTTAAGAGTCGCTTTACCTTTCATGATCTCCTAACACTTTGTACTTATCTCACTGTCAGCACTTAGCACATTACATCATAATTATTTTCTTAGTATCTATCTTCTAGGTCCTCCATTCCCCATACCCATTCACACAATACTCCCCCTAACATACAAACACACACATACATACGCTGTCTTCTGAGACCCTGGGAACAAAAACAGGTTTAATTCATTTCACTACACCTGCCAGAACCAAGCATCCAGTGTATATAATGGGCGCTCAATAAACAGTGGGTATACGAGGGAGTGAATGGAAAAATGTCAGCTCTTTTCCCTCCTATGATATTAGAATGGAGTTAAACTATACACTTCTCAGAAGTGATGTGCCAAGATGCTGACCTTGGAGAGGCAGAAGAGAGTCATGGTTGATATTAAGGGGGTGAATTCCAACTCCTTTTGCGCGTTGCGTCCTGAGGCAAATAACCCCTCTATGTCCCCATTTGTCTATAAACTGGAAATCATATTGATCTCACTGGGTTGCTATGAGATAATGTGTGAGGGTTTCTTGGCATGTTCTTGGCATTCTGCTGCTCTTTGTTGATGCTTTACCATTATTTACATGGTATGGAGAACTACAGTAAAAATATATATTTCTGTTACAAGCCCACCAATTAGAGGCTCATTTTAATGAGTAAGCTCCAGGGAGGCTAAGTGATGGCACCTTAGTGGGAATTACTTTAATCAGCTAATCAGGTTGTTTTCTTCTTGGCACTCAGCTGAGATCAAGGAGAGAATGAGAATTTTGATAGCGTACTCTGCAGACAGGAAAAGAGGACAGCCAGAATGCAACTGCATTCTGGTGCAGGCCTGCAAGCCAGAGGACAGCTTTGGCCTCTAAGAGAGTTCCAAAGAAACCTGTGGTGAGTGTCCTTTTATCTAGCCCCCAAAAGCAGAAGCCACCATTGTCTTTTGCACTGTTTACTGCGACCCTGGAGAAAAGACAATGAGGAAGGCATCTGGTTTTCTAGGAGATGGTACAGTCTGTCACACAGAAATCTCTGAAGAGCAATTGACTTTCTCCTTCCCTCTGGTGTCTGCCCACTTCCATCCTTTTCCCAACAGCTGCCTGCCAAGACTTGATACCTCCCTATAGCAAGTACTAACCGTCTACATACCAATGCCCTGTCGGCCTCCACTAGGCTTATAACTTCAGCAATGTGCTTAGCCTCCCTGAGCTTTAGATTCTCTGTGATGAAGGTAATGATAGTCCTGTCCACGTAAAATAACAACTCTGATTTAAAGGAATAAGAAGTAGTTTATTTTGAGCAAAATGAGTGACCATAGCCTGGGGAACATGAATTCGAGTTACCATGAGTGACACATTCTGCTGTGGAAAAAGTTACATGAGCTTTTATAGCCACAGAACAAAGAAGGTCACAAATCAATACATTCAACAAACACATTAGTGGGGGCATCATTAGATGAGCAACAGTAAAATGGGAAAATCTTTCCTATAGGTTTCAGATGTCAAAACTTTTTAGTTTTATGGCTGATGGAGGCTAGAGGTCAGCTAAGGTTAGCAATACATTCCAAGAGGCTTACCTAATAGTCACAAGACTGTTAGGTCAGTTACAGAGGTTGAAAATAAATGGCTATTTTGTCCAAAGGGTCTAAGATAGTCCAAGATAATGTGGCTTTTGACCTGCAACATTCCATCTCTCCACAATTATGATGTCTACTCAGCCAAGGTCAGTCTGCAGGATATTTAAGATAGATGTGGCTTTTTCAGAGACCTTCAGCTACGTGGTCTTCTCTCATGGGATTATAATCAGCACTAGAGGCCATGAATATAAAGTGCTTAATAGAACACCAGGAGCTTAGTAAGCATTCAATAAATGTTAGTTTTTCAAAGGAATACACAATCTGTCAGAGACCATTTGATCCTCCAGAATATATTGCCATGCCTGGGCCCCACTCTAGAAGCTGGGCAATCAGTAGTGAACAAGTAAATGTCTCTGCTACTATGGAGATGGTTATTTAATCTCCTATCAAATTAGACATTCTTCAAAAAGCACTAAGAGCATATGCAGTGAAAAAACAAATTCAGTTTTCAAAATCCAAAGTTTCAGTTATAGAAATTCCTGGAATGGGTCATGTGGGTGGATGACTCATGTAAATTTTCAATAAATATAAGTTTGTATTAACAGCATTAGGCTTTCATGCTGACCTATAGTTATTGTATTTCAGAATGCCTTGCTTCCCCAGTTATCTTGGAAGTTCTTCAAGGATAGACCTTTAATACATTTTGTAAAACTTCTTAACACATATAATGTCCCCTCCTTCTACAGAATAAATATTAGGAGATTTACTGGTACTTGTTATTAATGCATGAGTAAATGAATGAGCACAGACCAAGTTCTGGGGTTGGCTGTTGTCCTAACTATCCTCTCTCACCAACACTACCCTCACTCACAATTATGAAAAAAAAAAAAGTAGTTTTTAAGTTTCATAGTAGACATATGTTGAAACAAAATTTAGGATATAAAATTCAACTTTGAGGAATGACTTTTTATAGCATGCAACTGTCCTTTGTGATAAGCAAAGCCATCCTTCATTCTCTCTCACTTAAATCATTGTATGATTGTGACTCTTTAGATCAGAATCTTTCCATCTCCCTTTCTAAAAAGTTTTCATTCTCAGAATTCCTATAAATTCATATTAGGTCTTTATTTATATAAAGTAAAATGGCCAAACTGAAAGAAAGTAAATCCATAACCAAAGAGAACAAAAATGATGACTTCATCATGTGTTTTAACTTTCTGTTGTTGCTTTTAAACTAATTCCCTCTGGTCAGCATTTCTCAAAATAGTCTGGAGATGACCAAATATAGAGAAAATGGGAGGCTCAAAAGAAAGAAGTTGTTGGGAAGGAGAAGGATAGACAGACTTTCAGGTCCTTGCTTTTTTGGGACAAAACAGAAATGAAGGGTAAAGAGATCCGGTCATATCAGAAGAGTCTTGAAGAGAAATGCCGAGCAGAACAGCACCATTTTATGCACATTTAGTCAATATCTGTCTTTTTCTTGAGAAGCCACCTCAGAGGCCACCATGCCTATTTTTTACTCTTCCTTCCTTTTAAAAAGCCATGGGACATGCTCAGGATGGGCATCATGAACTCACAGCCAGCCAGAGCTGTGCCTCGCAGGCTTCTCCTTGAGAACCACAGTCCCCAAATGGCAGCCCCACAGGCAGGAAGACGGCAAATGTTCAAAGCCTCAGGGCCCATGAATGGCAGTTTGTGAACATTTAGAAAGAGAGAATCTTCCTAGCACCTTCTCCTGGTTCAATTAGGTTATGTTAAAGTCTAAAAAGTAAATTCCTGACTTTTTGTAAGTATGAAGACAAGGATATGGAGCTTACAACACATGTAAAGGCATGATCCTTGCTAATTCCAAGAGGGATAGAAAGAATCCATGCTCCCTTCCAATTCCCTGGACCAGCCTTTCCCCCCACCTCTTGGCGACTGGGATGTGGCAGTGGGGGTCAAAGGTAGCCATACTGATACAGAATTATTTTATATAGATTCTTACGTATTGTTTCAGGATGCTTCCAAGATTTAAAACCTGAAGCCACACAGATTTTGCTTTGGAGTTATGTTTTATTAAAATGTGTTCTTAGCTCTTTTCCTGAGGACATGGTGAGCTCTCTACCAGGTAGAAAGCTCAGAGAGTCAGTATTGGCTTAATACACACATTGGGCAGTCACTCAAGCTTTTGGCTACCAGCTGTGCATCTCTGAGCTGATATGCATCTCTGGGCATATCGCTTCACCACCAGGAGTGTTCCTGTTTTTGAACTAAATCAATGATTCTCAAACCTTGGTAGGTCTAAAAGTGTTTATTTAACAATGAGTATTCATGGGCTCCAGAACCATAGATTCTGACTCACTAGGTTTCTGGAAGATTCAGAAATCCACATCTTTAATGAGTAACTCACTGTGGACCACTCTGAGAAACACTGCACTAATTTATTTGGAAGATCACTTCCAGCATTGTATCCGAACATTCCCTGAATTTGTCCCTTCTTCAGCATCCAGTCTTGGACAGCCTGGCAGTCTCTTGGCACCCATCTGCCCTATGATAACAATGGTACCAACCACAAGCAGGGAGCAAGGAGGGTCTGTGGGCATCTGTGCTGTGCAGCACAAGGGAGGCAGGAGAGTTGATTGGGTGGTTGTTCCTTAAACTGGGAAACATTAATATCCTTTTCATTTATGACACCCAGGTAACAGGTGGAGTTTGGAATTTCAGCCGCATTTGCTGTGACATTTTTGTTACCCTAGATGTCATGATGTGCACAGCCAGCATCCTGAACCTCTGTGCCATCAGCATAGACAGGTAAGGGTGGGACTTCCCCCCATGCTTTGGAGAGAGGGGCCCAAAATTCGGGGGAGGAGGCACAAGCTTTGCATTCAAAGTCCTGGAGTTACTTCCAAATAGTACTTGCCACTGGGACATTTTTTCCTTCTCATCTCTTTTTTATTTTATTTTATTTTGGGGGTTCTTGGGGGAAGTTACTAGTATTGAACCCAGGAGTGCTTCATCACTAAGGTACATCCCCAGTTCATTCTTCTGAGACAGGGTTTTGATAAGTTGCTTAAGGCCTAAGTTGCCTGGGCTGGCTTTGAACTTGCAAACCTCCTGCTGCAGCCTCCTGAGTCTCTAGATTACAGGAATGCACAACTGGGCCCGCTCATTTTCTTTCAAATTATGGTTCCCAAGTGAGAAAAAACACCTGTGACAGGAGATAAATTGTTACTCTATAAGCTTTCCTAACCTTTTCTCTCCTCCAGACCCATAAAGAGGGTTTGCTTTTTCACCATCTTTGGGGGCTTTTGTGATTCGTAAGTGGAAGGAAAGGGAGGAGGAAGGAAAAGGACAAAGGTGAGCTGACTGGGTTGGTAGGAAATTTTGTAGTTGACTTGTTTGTTTGTTCATTTGTTTTTGGTGTAAAGAAGTGAAGAGGATGGGTGGAATAGGCAGACAGGCATGGGTGTATTTTCAGGAGGGAAAGAGAGGTGGATGCAGGAAAAAGGGAATTTTAGAAAACAAGACTATGATCTCTAGATTTCTCTCAGAGTGTTTAAGAAAAGTAGGTAAAGAATGATAGGTTTTTAAAATTTGGTTTTTGTCCAGGCATGGTGATGCATGCCTGTAATCCCAGCTTCTCAGTAGGTTGAGATAGGAGGATGGCAAGTTTGAGGTCAGCCTTGGCAACTAAGCAAGACCCTGTCTCAAAGTAAGAAGATAAAAAAGGCCGGGGACGTAGCTCAGTGACAGATCATTCCTGGGTTCAATTCCTAGCACTGAAGAAAAAAAAAAGGTATTTTGGCTGCTGTAATTTTGGTTCTACTCTCTGAACTCCACCTGAGCAACACCACTTTCTATTCTTTTTTTTTTTTTTAATATTTTTTTAGTTGTTGATGGGTCTTTATTTTATTCATTTGTTATTTATATGTGGTGCTGAGGATCGAACCCAGGGCCTCATGCATGCTAGGCAAACGCTGTACCACTGAGCTACAGCCCCAGCCCCCACCACTTTCTATTCTTCAGAGTACCTGAATGTACTGCCCTTACTCTGAGTCCTTTGTTCCTTCAGGCATCAGCAGGCCCCTGAGGGCCCTGTGGGAAGGAGGTCACCTTTGAGCCTCTGGTCTATGCTGATAGTCAAGAGCCTCTAAGGTTCTCTTCTGAATCCTGAACATCCTCCTTCTCCTTTCATCTCTTCTCGTTTTCCCAATAGTATTATCCATCTACTCCACAGCTCTAACAGATGACTCCAAATAAGATTTGGCATTCATTGAGAATTTACCACGTTGTGCCAAGTTTTCACATCCATTAACTCATTTCGTCTTAAAGATGACGCAGGTACTATTATAATCTTCCTTTCTTTAGAGTTTAAAGAATTTGCTACAGACTTGCAGCTAGTGTGGAACCATGCCAGAATTTGAATTCACATCTCTTTGATTCCACATTAATACTCTTAAGCTTTGTGTTAATCTCATCAAATCCCCAGTTATACCCCTACCTTCTTTCCTGAATTCCAGATATCCCATTGCCTCCTATAATACAAAATATTTATTTTTAAAAATTAAAACACTAAACCATCTTGACTTAGTGATCTCTTGCTGACACCATCTTTGTCCTAGACTCCTGGGTTTTGTTTCACTCCTCTCTCTCTAATTTCCCACAATCAAGCAATCTATGCGTATAGACTCTACAATTTTCAAATTTGCCTCTGTTTCCTTTCTTATGCCCCCTAATTATTTGAGACACCCATGACCTCTTACCTGAACTTCACAGTTTTCTAACTGGTCTTTCACGCCATCAGAATTCCTCCAGAAATATAGCCTTAATTTTCATCGCCCTTCTCAAAATCTTTCCGTGTCTCCTTGATCTATGGAACAAAAATTAAATTTACCTCCACAGTCTGGGATTCAAAGTTTTCCACAACATGGCCTCAATTCCGTTTTTCAGTATCTTTTCTTTGGGGGTTTCCTTCTATCCTTCCCATGTTCCAAGGTCTATCAGAACAGACTCTTTCTCCATAAAGCCCTTCTGAATTCCTATCATTTTACTGAGTCACCCTGAGACCTCATAATGTTTTCTCTGTAACTGTGGCGTATCCAGCCTGCCTTTTCTCACATGGCCCAGTGCTGTGCCCTCGGCAGCACCAGCCCTCAACTTCCTTCCATGTGCTGCAGGGGAACTTTGAACAATAACCGAAGAACAGACACAAAAACCCTTTCTGATGGTGATACTGCAAACCAAGCAGCCAACTGGGATTTTTTTTTTTTTAAATCACTTAACTAGCCAACTGAGAAGGAAAATTAAAGAACAAGTCTATAATGCTGGAAAGAATGCCATTTAGGAGTGTGTTTTTAAATAGAGGATAAGGTTACATAATTCTGTAAATATACCAAAAAAACATTAAATTGCATTCTTTAAGTAGTTTAATTATGTGATATGTAATTACATTTGAATAAGGCTGTTAAAAGGTGAAGAGATAGCTATTTTATAATATTTTTAGCTCTAACATCTAAGTCTGTTGTGTAATTTCTGGACACGTAGTTACATGTTTTAGGGAATATATTATTTATAGAAATCATGGGCTGCAGCTGGTTTGCTTTATCATGGCCTCCACCACCCTAACCTCATTTTAGCCCTAGGCCCTTATCACCTGTCAATCTCTCTGCTGTGCCTATTGGAGAACCTTGAACAAAGAGTATTAAACTGAATTCAGTGGTCCCTGGCTGAGAGTAGACATGTTCATAACACAAATAAGCATCTTCACAAAGGACATGAAAGGATGGGAGAAGATTAATCTTGGAAGGAGGGAGAAGAGAGTATAAAGAGAGTTCTGGAGAGAAGCTGGGACAGCCGCTCCCACTCCTCTTGAGAGTGCTCTATACACTCTGCCCACACACATTCACACACACAAGTGGTATGCGTGCAGCGAGGAGGCTGCACCCTGCACAAGGGTGTGGGAACAGAGTGCAGCCAGCACTTCTCAAGCCCTGAGGCATGCCATGAGAGGATGCCTTTTCTTAATTTGCCAGCCAGGAGGGGGCACTTTTCTCTAATTTGCACCAACAGCGCCATTTTGCTGGCAGCAGCCATGCTTAACACACACTTCTACTTTTACTACTTAAAGCACTATCAAGAATAAACCTTGAATTGACTTCTGTCCCATATAGGAAAATGCCCATAATGCATAGCACTCACTAACTGAAACCTGGCAAGGATGAGCTATGCCTTGAGTCCCAGCAGAGGAGGCTCTTCTAGGCTTGTACTTCATTACAGACCAATCCTCACCAAACCTCGGAACATAGCCCCCTCCCTATTTTAGGAATGAAAATAGGTCTCAGAAAAGCTGTCTCCATTATCCTTCACAGCAGTTTGCTGTACACAGCATTAAAATCTGTTCATGTGATGCCAAATAGCTGGTCAATTCATTAAAAATGCAGTCATTCCCACAGACCTTTGGTCTTCACACAATGCCAGTCACCAGTCTGACAAACTTGACCAAATGGATTCAGTATTTTTTGGTCATGAAGCCCCAGTCTGTAATAACAGGGTGGTAAGAGAGATAGGAAAGAAAAGGAAATGATAAAAGGGCCTTTGAAAGCAAGTAATACTATTGTCATTAGATTCTGAGGCACAGCTCTGGATACTTGGATTAAAGCCGCCTTTTCTTTTTAAAAAAAAAAAGCAGAGTGGGAAGTCCTTGGAGCACAAGCCCCCTCCCCTGTGGTTCCATGCCTTCCTAGCAGGTCAGCCCCCTCCTACCGCATCCTAGTTCAGAGCTAACTAGGGGATACGGCTGAGAATGTGTCAGAAGAGGAGGACACGACCAAGCGGTGAAAATTAGAGTCCTCCGAGAGGAGCCCAGGGATAATGCAACCAAATTCATTCACCAGGGAGTTCTTTAAGTGGCTCTCAAATAGCACCCATCACACAGGCATGCCTCCGCGCCTTTGCAGCGAGCACAATAGGTACCAGATGAGTCACAGGCACCTTGGATTTTTAGTTTGCATCTAAATAAGCACTTTATATTTGCAAAGGGCTTTCCAGTCATTTGCAAAAAGCTTTCTCCTTCAACAACTCCAGGAGGGGAGTCCACGGAACTAAAGATTTATTGAGCCCCCTGTCTGACCAAATAAAAGGTGGTGAAAAGCAGCCCTCACAGAGCTCTGGGGCTCATTAAACCCAGGCGGGAGTTAGAGTCAGGCCCTCCCACCCAGGCCAGCCTCTTTCCTCCCACTGAAGAGGCACCCCCATCAGCTCCACCCGCCCCCCACCCCATCGTTCACTTTGGCTCCAGGTGGAAATCAAGCTCTGCCCCAGTAGTAAGACCTTCAGTAGAGTGACAAGCCACATAGACCCTGCTGATGGAACTGTGAATCAGAAGATACATCACAGTTAATTCATTTAAACAAAAGTGCTCAATCCTTGCAGCCGGTCCTGCAGCCTAATCCAAAATTAGAAAATGGGTCTTCTGAGTCCCCCACTAGTACTTTCTGAATTGCAATCAGTAGCCTCTTTGCTATAGCAGCTCACCTCTATAAGTTCCATTCCCTTGGACTCTGTGAAGCACATTGTCTTCCTAGCACAGAATACCCTGGACTATCTCTGTGCTACTCCTAACTTCTAAAAGTAACAACCGTAACAATGCTACCATTATTTTGTTTGTGCTATGTGCCACATACTCACAGCTTTTTGTTCATTATTGTCAACCCTCACAGCAATTCAGCAAGGTAGGTGCATTATCCCCACTCTACAAATAAAGCTTCTGAGGCTAGAAAGTGTAGGTAAGCCTCCCAAGATCACACACCTAGTAGATGCAGGGGTAAGGATTCAGTCAGGCTCTTCCTGCTACTCACACTGCCCCCACTCAGAGACTGAGCTATGAACTTCACTCTGGGTCCTAGCTACAGAGCCAATTGCCTGGCTAAAAGTCTAGGCTATGCCACTTAACAGCAAAGTGACCCTGGGCAAGTCAATTAACTTGTGGGGACCTAGATCTCTGTATCTGTTTAGTGGAGATAACAACTACCTCAAAGGGTAGTTAGGAGGATTAACGAATTGTAAAACACTACTATTTGTAAAACACTTCCAACAGTGCCTGGCACACACAAAGTGCTATCTACACGTTTGTTTGATTAAATAAATAAATGTTAATATTCTCTGATAGTAAGGAGTAAGACAATCATAAACTCACTGATACAAGTACTGATGTCTTAGGGTACCATAGTAACAATGCAATAACAATAACAATAACACTGTCTTTTGAATATTAAATATGTACAGGCATTGTGCTAAAAAATAAAGTTACAGATAACCTCCTTGAATATTTGCTAACAGTCCTATTGGGCAAATATCATTATCTCCATTGTACAGATGAGGAAATTGAATCAGAAAAGTAAAACCACTGGCCATGGCCACATAATTAAGTGGCAGAGCCGAGATTCAGGCCCTGGACTCAATCTGCCTCTACAGCCGCGGGCCTTGACCACGGAGCACCCTAGATAGCGCTGCAGGCCCGACCATCCAGGTGGCCCCTGGCCGATCCTTCCTCTCCCTCTCTGGCCAGGCACCGCGGCGCGAACCTCCGGGGCTTTGACACGGCCCTTTCCTACGATCTGTCGTCTGCTTCGGTCCGAGAGGACACAGTTTAGAAGCTAAACTGTCTGTCTGGGTGGGAATTCGGGGTCCCTGCAGGGGTCCTGGAACCAAGGGAGCGGATATTCCCTCTCTGCCTTCCCACGGAGCCTGGAGAGCTCCCAGGTGAGCAATGAACTTCTCACCCCGCCAACGGGCAGAGTTCTTGCTGCATTATGGTGCCCTCCGATGGCTGATTCTGGAACAGCCTCGATGTCTCAGTCACCTGTGGCAAGCTTGGGCCTTCTTTTACGGTTTCATCATGTTTGAAAAAGAAAAAGAAGAGGAAAAAAAAAAAAAAAGTAACGTGACAGTGGTAAATTGTAGTCTCATCTTTTGCTTCTTGCCTATGTTAACAAGTTAGAATCTTTGACAGAAAATTTCCCTAATGCAGACTTTTTCAAATGCATGTATTCATAAGATGCATTTGCTTGTTAAAAATACATAATCCTGGGTTCCACTTCAGAAGTACTAAATCAAAATCTCCACAAACATGTCCTAGAAATCTGCATTTTCACAGGACCTCCCTTCTTCTCCTTCTCTCCATCCCAGGCACTTAACAAAATCAAGCTAATTGGGGAAACTGTTGTGGGTACCTACAGTGCTAAGTACAAACCATCCTTGTCACTCTGACTTTCTAGAGGAAGTCCTTGTCCTTCTGCATGCCACAGAGACTTGTTCATGCCCTTGAGAGGGAAGGAATGCCCAGGAGACACACTGGTTCTGCAAGTGAGAGACCTGGCTTAGCACAACTCACTGTGCTGCCAAACTTTGGGTCCAGCATTAACCTAGCTGAGTCTGTGATCCCTCCTTTATAAAATGGAGCTAGGTGGGGTTTCCTATATTAGTTGGTCCAGTGAATTAATGGAGTCTCTAAGGAATTGCTGGACATTAAAGTGTACAGACTGAGGAAATCAGTGTGCTAAAGCCAGCTCGTAATGGCTAGCAAGAGCTGATTGGCAAAATGTTAGAGAATTTTTTGAGCCAGTTATTCTTTGGTGGTGGTTTGAAATGAGCAATAGTAGATATACCTACATCATAGAAAATGGAAATGTTACAAAGGAGGGATCTTTTACCTGGAGAAACAGCTGTTAGCCACTGCTAGCACCACTGAATGCACAGGATGGTCAGGTTCTTTAACATCAAAGACCATATAATGTGAAGGAAATGGAGAGACTTTGCCTAACTGCAGGTCTGTGTCAGAGGAAGTGGTTCACAGCTTACCATCCCCTGCCGTCAACTAGTTTTTTGGCAATGACAGCAGATGCCTGGTAGAGCAAGGCCCTGGTAGATATATTTGACTTGAAACCCCAGCAGTCTGATCCTGAGGAGTGTGGGAGGCCTTCAGAAACACCAGGTATACTTGCCCACTCCTGCACAGACAAGGCAGGGATTCAAGGGAGGACATGTGTGTGCATCAGAAAAAGGGAACTGGACTGTCATGGCCTCCTTGGAGGTTGGTGCTGGGATCTCAATTTGACCTTATTTAAAAAAACTATTTCTCCCTCTTCATAAAGAACCCACCATTGTCATGCATTGTGATGTCTCTTATGGTTTGGATCTGGAATGTCCCCCAAAGTTGAAGGCTTGGTTCCCCAATGCAGCAGTGTTCAGAGGTGGTGCTTTGGGGAAGCAACTTGGATCATGAGGACATCCATTGATGTCTTCATAGCTGAATGGGCTATTAGGAGGTGGGGCCCAGTTGAAGGAAGTAGAACACTGGGGACATGATATTGAAGGGTATATTTTGTCCCTGGACCTTTCCTTGCTTGCTCTCTCTCTCTCTCTACCTCCCTCTTTCTCTCCTTCTTGACTGTGATGCAGTGAGCAACTTTCCTCTGCCATCCTCTTCTGCCATGATGTTTTTGCCTTGGAAGCAGCCAACCATGGACTGAAACCATGAGCCAAGATAAATTTTTCCTCCTTTAAGTTGATTTTCTCAGGTTCTTTGTCACAGCAATGGAAAGCTAACAGTTCCAAAGACAAATCTTACAGAGTTTGCCTTCATCTAGAACTTACAGAAAGAATAGCTGTCTTTGAGCTGTTCTTTTAGGAATACAGATGTTAACACTCTAAAATTAGATGCATATGAGGGAGATTCCAACAGCACTGGAGCATAGGAGCTGGCCACACAGGAGGAATATCAGCGAGAATTGCTCCATACCCATCAGCCCAGCATCTGTCCTTTCCTTCCTCAATCCCAAACCTTGAGGTGCACAAGGGTTAATGAGGCTACTGCTCTGAATCTGGCCCCCAAGTTCCCTGAAAATAGAGAAGACAAAAATGTTGAGCCATGGCTAGGATCAGACATATCTCAAATCCCTGGAGCCTGTCTAGGATTAGAACTACCCTCATGACCCATGAGGCAATCAGTCAAAAGCTACTTACTACTTGCTTTGTGCAAGGACCTATGGGGAATACCAAGGCTATATGATGACTTGAGCCATCGAGTGACTTAAATCACATGGGGGAATTAAGACCTGCATGCAGGAGGGCAATGTAACTGATGGGCATAGGATCGAATGAGTTCAGAGGTAGAGGTCTTTGTAAGACAAAAAGGCCAGGGAAGGTTGCTGAAGAGCTCATCTGACATTAAAGGAAAACAAAATTGAGTTTTGGAGGGAGGGAGAAAGGATAATGGATTGAACAAAGATAACAGTCTAACAACCAAAGAGCATCCATCACTAGGCCACTTTGGCTGAAACCGTGAGTACATGTCAGGGACCAACAGGAGGTCAGGTTGGCAAGATAAGTTGAGGTCATGTTGGAGAAGATTAACTTTGACCTGTGGGTAAAAAAAGAGCCAATAACACTGTGTTCATTTTCTACTGGAATGTTCCTTCCCTGTCTCCATAAATGGACAGCTCCCTCTTATACCTCTCACTTCTTTGCCTACTTCTTGTTGGTTTGCCCCTTCTTTACCTCCTCCATTGTTCTCTAATGTGGTACCTAGCTTCCTTCATGGTACTTTTCACTTTATATTACCATATTTGTTTGCTTTTTATGGTTCATCAGCTCTGCTCAACTCTAAGCTCAATAAGGACAAGGACACTGTCCCTTTTGCATAGTTCTGTATTTCCAGAATAAGGTCTGGTATGTGGTAGGAATTCAATAAAATTGAATGAAAGTTAAATGAATGAAGGGAAAATTATATGGAAGGGTCAAAAGAAAGTTAAAAGGCCTAAGTATTGAGTAGAGATGCCTTGAGGAAGGCAGAACGTGGAACTAAAGTAAGGGGTGTGGGGCATTGGGGAGATGTGTTTCAGACATCTCCAATTTGAAATGACTGCAGAGTAGTCATTCACTAAGTCCAAGAAGCAGCTGGAAATATGTATGAGGAGTTGCCTCAGAAAATACAATGATTTCCAACTAGAGTAAGGAATTAGGCTCTGACCATGTCAAAGTATGAAAACTGAATTTTAAATTTAGCCTTCATTGGATATAACTCAACTCTATTCTCAAAACTCTGTTAATTGGAATTTTATTCACTCAAGGGGTTAAAATTTGTATGAGGACAGTAGCAGGTGGTAAACATCTTCCCTGGGCATAGTCAAGTCTGGAAAAGTATGGGAAGAAATCAAGGCACCCAGACCAGCACCCTGAGCTTTCAGAGTGAAGAACATGTGGCTGCCAGGCTGGCTATGCTGGGCATTGATCAGAAGCTCCCCAGTACCCCCTCTTGCTGCATTAACTTCTTCATTCTCATTCCCTTGCTCTGCTCATTTTTTTCAAAAAAAGTTCTTCATCTCTCTTGCCTCAACCTTTCTACCGTTTTCTTTTTTTTTTTTTTTTTTTTTTTTTTTTTTTTTTTTTTTTTTTTTTTTTTTTTTTTTTTTTT
>PVHX01011431.1:0-24183 GCA_004024805.1 Geosciurus inauris | reverse complement strand
CCGGCGCGTGGCCCTCATGATTACAGCTGTGTGGGTACTGGCCTTTGCTGTGTCCTGTCCTCTCCTCTTTGGCTTCAATACCACAGGTAAGATTGATGGCTTCACATCCGGTGCCCGAAATTCACAGCACACCCGAGTGACTTTGAGTGGTGCCCAACCCTGACATTTCTGATCCCTGGTCAGTATACTTTGGAATAAAATGAGGATACAACAGACTGCAAAGCTTGGGACTTTGTTGGGCAAAAATAAAATACAAATACAAACCTCATCAATTATTGGCATAAGGGTAAAGTTTTACCCCAATTAATGAAAAGACGTCTTTGAAAAGAGATGTCATTTTGAAAGAAATGTCATTGTACTCATTTGAAAAAATGTAGCATTTAAAAAACTAATCTATATCAACAATTTAGGTGAGGTTTTCTAATGAAGAGATTACAATTCATAACAGACCCATGATGGAAATTAACATCATAAAAGTCCTGGAGTATAGTATATGTTTCTTTTACGTCAATAAGAATCATTTCTGACACTTGGGAACTAGTATAGATTCCAAAATTACTGAAGTATTTTTTTAACATACAAAAAGTGTGGCTATGATAGTTGGCACATGGTATATCTTCTACTGGATGAATGGATAGAGGGATGGATGGCTGGATGAATGGATGGATGGATGGATGGATGGATGGACAATGTGTATATCTGAGATGTTTGAGATTTTAAGCATATGACACCAATCTAAATTGACACCTCTTATGGATTGGTGCCTTCTGTGTCTGACCCATGTGCATTTCAGCCTCAGGAAATTAGTATGATGAATGAAAACTATGACAATATACACTGTTAAGAGAGCACTGAATTAGTAGTGTTCTAGTGTTTATCTGGATTTCTTATTTTGTCCATTTGGATTGCTTTATTCAATTCTTACTATGTTCCAGTTTCGCAAATTTCTGGCATATATGTGCTAGTCACATAGCCATGTGCTTATGTATATGCACATATTATAAATAATATATTATATCCAAGTACAGGAAAGTCCTAAAGTAAAAATAATTTTTCAAATGTCATTTTCTGGACAATGATTTAGAGGTCAGAACATATTTAGGAAAATAAGTTCTGGAGTCAGAAAAGTCTAGGTTCAAACTCCAGTTCTACTTAGCAGCTGTGTCTCCCTGAACAAGCTACTTTTCTGAGTTCAGTTTCCTTACTGGTAATTTTGGGGTAATAATACAGTGGAGCATAAACTTGAGCAAATTCAAATATAATAGAGTCAGTCTGTATATTTAGTTAGGAAGTTTTCAACATTTATTTTCACATTTAGCCCCCTACAAATAAGCCCAATGACTTTTCTAAAATTATATGCTCCATATGAGCTCTATAACATATGACATATTAATATGTGTATCATTCATTGTTACTTATTACTGTTCAGGGTTATAATAAAATCATGCATATCTTTATATATGATTTAGGGGATTTTCAAAGCGAGTTTTTACTTCATTCATTGACCTTAGAATCTAACCTTACATACATAATAACACCATACCTCCTTCATAGAGACATTTTGGGATTAAAAAAGGATTAAATTGAGATAACATCTGTAGAAGTGCCAAGCACATACCACCTACTCAAAATCTGCCTTCTTCTCTGCCACTTAAAGATTAAGTGTCCAAGTTACCAAAAAATATTTGCCTGGTTAACCCAGAATGTTCCTAAAATATGACTGTTATCATTTGCTGTTTTGGTATTTTAACCAAATGACACCGAATAAACACAAGCCACATGCACGCTGCATAATCACTGCAAAACAACATCCCAACATTGCTAAAGAAGTTGACCCCAGTTGGGTGTGGTGGTGCACACCTGTAATCCCAGTGACTTGGGAGGCTGAAAGGGGAGGATTTTAGGTTCAAGGGCAGCCCCAGCAATTTAGCAAAACCCTGTCTCAAAATAAAAAAATAATTTTAAAAAAGGAGTAGGGATGTAGCTCAGAAGTAGAGTACTCCTGGGTTCCATTCCCAGTGCCATGGAGAAGAAGGAGGAGAAGGGGAAAAGAAGGAGGAGGAGGAGGAGGAGGAGGAAGAGAAGAAAAAATACCCTACTAAAATACTCTTTTTGTTGAGTGTTAAGTTTGCTTTATGGGTTAGTCATATAACCAAGTCACCTTCTATAAACTTATTCCTATGCACAAATGCATTCTAAGTGGAAATTTTTAGTGTGGGGATCTCACTACCACTGCTAGACCATGGGACTGCATACCTGTCAGCCTGAAGCAAATCCCCAGCAGAGTCTACCCACAAGCAACCCAACTTACTCATGCTCAGAGGCTGATGAGGGGCATCTACTCTCATAGACACACACACCCTGGGGACAAATGAAACCATCTCAAATTCTGACATTAGCCAGACATTCCAATTCATGTCTGCATCTACAGTGAAGAATGATGAGCTAATTGCAGAGTTGTTGTCCAGTGAGATCATTATTGTTCCAAAAACAAAACTTAGGAAAATCTTTGCAAAAAGATATTCAAATTTAGAATGGAGAGGGCAAAAAAAAAAAAAAAAACAGCCTGTGACTAAGCACATGCTCTCTGGTTTCTCTTGCTTCTCTCCAGGTTTCTCTCTGTTAAGTTCATTAACGACACTGCAGTAAGCCCTCCAATTACTCATATATTGTCAAAATGCCAAGTCCATTGTTAAGATTCTAATAGATAATAGTGTTGTTATTATTTATTTTTATGAAGTTTTCTTTTTTTGCCTCAAAAAAAAGTTTTTCTTTTGATACTAGAGATGGAACCCAGGGGTTCTTTACCTCTGAGCTACATCCCCAGTCCTTTTATTTTTATTTTGAGACAGTATCTGCCTAAATTGCTGAGGGTCTCTCTAAATTGCTTAGACTGGCCTCAAACATGCAATCTTCCTGCCTTAGCCTCGAGTCTCTGGGATTCTAGGCATGCACCACTGCACCCAGCTTCTATGCCTCAAAATTAAATGACATATTTGCTCCAAGGAAGATCTAAACAGTGATAATTCTGCAGGCAGTTGTAAGGGAGACCAGTTGCCCCTTCCTAGAACACATTTCAGAGAATTAGAGAGCAAAACCCAAAGCAGAGAAACCCTGCCTTGATCTGACCTTTATAGCAAAGCCTCATTGTCTTGATAGATGTCAATTCTTCTGGCAACTCGCCCATCTACAAGGAAGTTCCCAAGTTCATTCAAAAGAAAGTCCAAGAGAAATGACTTCTCTCAGCCGTTCTTTCCATTTCCTCTGTGAAAAGTAGAGGGGGAAAGAGCAGGATGCTGCCAATAACATCTAATCGTGAAAGTAACTGGACTTTCACTAAGAAGGGCAACACACATACAAAAATATTTCTGGCAGAGCTCTTCTTTTAAGGACATGGAGATGCCACATGCCATTGTAAAATCTTAGAGAACACAAAATAGAGAAAAGTTGAACTTCAATCTTCTCCAACTTGCAGTTGCTCTTATGCTCTGAGGAAAAGGTTCTGGGAGGTGAGATCTGGGATCACAGACTTCCACAGGGGAGGGGCCTGGCTGACCAGCGTTGCCCCATCTCCCAGCAGAGGCCCAAAATCTCACATCAACAGCTCTGAGAACTGCAGAGCATGGTGTCAGTGCTAGAAGCAGCCTGAAAGATCTCTAAAGGAGTAGCTCAATCCTTTCATTTCACAGATAAGAAAAATAACTAGCATTCAAATTTCTGCTAAATCAGATGGCTATTGTGCTATAAAAAAAGAATTCTAGGATGAATAAGCAATAGATGGTGACAAGGGTTTAAGAAAACTTTCAAGGAAGGAGAAACTTAAAGTTAAGAAAATCCTATCAGCTGGCTTGATTTTCCTTTCAAAAAAGAAACGGAAGAGTGCTATTTATTTGATTTGGGCAATAGAACATCTTATCTGACTTTCAGAACACTAGAACCTTGGGGATGGGAGTGAGCTTGGTTGCTCAAAAAGTTAAAAGAAGAATGGAAGCATACAATTAAAAGAATAATGGCTTATCCTAAAATCAGATTCATCAGCATCTCCTGTCTTTGGAATCAAGTTAAGGTCATATACTGCAATGAGTTTGAAGTTCATGAATCTTTTATTTTTATTTATATTTTTTATTTTTGGTACTAAGGATTGAATCCAGGGGCACTCTATCGCTGAGCTTCATCCGCAGCCCTTTTTATTATAAGTCAGCCAGTGCTTACTTTGAGACAGGGAGAGTCTCCTTAAATTTCCCAGGCTGGCCTCAAATTTGCCTCTTAACTCAACCTTGAGAGACTCTGGGATTATAGGGCTACACCGCTGAGCTAGGTTCAAGTCAACCTTCTTTTGGCCTTACTATTCACATCATAATGGGGCTCAAGTTTCCAGGTTGGTCCACAAAATCCTCGTAGATCCCTTAGTAGAGCTTTTTAGTGTTTTTATAAACCAGGACAAAGCTTCGTACATAGTAACAGCTCTATAAAAGGTTGTCAAGTAAGTAGATGAATCTTCACCATCATCCTTTCTTCCTTAAACTTTGAGCTTAGTTGAGATTAGAGATCCTTCACATGCACCTGGCCTTCCCCCTTATCCTCCAGCCAATGAGTGCTTACATGCTTATATAAAATGCTCATTTACACATTTTGCTCACTTATTCATCTTCAGGTAGTTGTTCAATAACTGCCTGCATGGTATCAAGGCAAAGCTCTCATCTCCTAGGGAGCCTCAGCTTCCTGGGGGGCACCCTGCCCAGACCACCTCTTCAGGACTCAACAGAGAAGCTTTCAGAACTGCTGCTGTGTGCTGCCTCTCGCTGCTTGCTGACAGGACACACACCCCGCCAGACCTTTTGGAGGCTGAAGTGCAGCCCCATTCATGGCCCCTGACTGCAGGGTCACTCTGCTTTCTATGCAGCCCCAAGAACACACAGCATGGGGAAATTCCAGGAGAGGCTGCAAAGCTTGATCAAAGGGTGGGTGGTGGTTTACTTAACTGGGGGAGGAAGGAAGGGCTGGCAGTTCAAGTTCAGTGGTTGCATAGTACGGCCTGCATTGATCAGCAACCCTGAAGTAGCTATGTGCCCTCTCTTCACCTTCCCTCTCATAAACACACTTTCAATATTTTAATGGGAAAATAAATGCTTGCACATGATAAAACATTCATAAGGTGTAATGACCTAATGCATAAGTTTCTTATTTTATTTTTATTTTTTGGCACTGAGGATTGAATTCAAAGAGCCACATCCCCAGCCCTATTTTGTGTTTTATGTAAAGACAGGGTCTCACTGAGTTGCTTAGCGCCTTGCCATTGCTAAGGCTGGCTTTGAACTCACAATTCTCCTGTCTCAGCCTCCCTAAGTGCTGGGATTAAAGTTTATGTAGGTCTCCCTCCTACCCCAGATTGCTAGCTCCCTCAGCCCCCTCCCTAGAAGCAAACACTAATAATCTTGAAAGATCAGGCTTGAAACAAGCACACTCATGAGTGTATGTGTGTGTGTGTCTATGTCCATTTTTACACAAATAGAAGCATACTATACCCACTTCTGACCCTGGATTTTTAAAAGTAGTAGTTTGTAATTCATCTATAAAATTTAGAAGTTGGGCTCCCAGGACCCAGACAAAGGCAGAGAACAGTAGAGGGTAGAGTGCAGAGACAAATAGGGAATATCCAGCTCACCAAGGATGGCAGCAAAATGAATCATGGAAAAGTAGCCCTGCCACCAGTCTGGCCTCTTCTCACAGGAAAAAAAAAAAAAAAAGCATGCTGAGACTGCTCCTCATTATAGGACACATTTCAATCATGGTCAGCTGCTGACAGCAGGGAGCTGATTTCAGGGAAGAGGATGCTCACTGCCAATATGGCTCCCTAGAGATTCAGAAAGACCACCAGCTAACACCCCATCCCTCCTCCAACCTCATCAGCCCCTGAATAATATAGCAAAAGATGCCAGTTTGGTGACCACTGCCCAGAGACATATGAGCATTTCCTAAGGGAGGCTTTGGTAAGATGACAAGGATTTTACCTGCTTCACAGGAGAATAAAGATTCTGGTGGCAGTGTTAT
The DNA here is from genome assembly GCA_004024805.1 of Geosciurus inauris. Classification (NCBI taxonomy): domain Eukaryota; kingdom Metazoa; phylum Chordata; class Mammalia; order Rodentia; family Sciuridae; genus Geosciurus; species Geosciurus inauris. The sequence goes on along the minus strand of PVHX01011431.1, from coordinate 18,132 downwards.
CATTAAAATGCCTCACTGATCACTGAGCACACTCTTGCTTGTCATTTTAGTTCTTAGCTATTGCTCCCTTCCTTTCCCTGCAAATATTGTTCACTATAAGTCTCTCTCCAAATTGCCACTCCAAATGATATCTTCCCTCTCAAGTTCAAAAAGCTCAGGTAGGTAAACAATAGCATAAATGATAATAATAATTACCATTTATTCTCATTAATTGTTACAATCACTATACATGCAATATTTTTATCCTTCTTTTATGGGTAGTGAAACTGAGTCTTGGTGTAGCTAGGTAACGTATCCAAGGTCACACAGTTACTATGTGGCAGACATAGGTCTCACACTTAAGCCATCTAGCCTTTACCCCAGAAGACCAAGAAGCAGAATGAAGTCCCCATGTGACCATCAGTTTCTTTCTCCCAGCTCGCATCAGAGGCTGTATCTCCCAAAGCCACAATTTGGGTCAAGAAATGCCCAACCCTTTATGAAGATTGGGCCAGGTGTGTCAACAATTGTCACGAATAATGCTAGACAAAGCACAAATGTACCATGTCACAATGGTAAAGGGAGGTGAAAAGCCAAATGTACAGAAAGAACACTGGGTTTGCAGTCAGACTGGCTAGAGGAATGCATCTTTCAGCCTGTATGGCCTTGAGCCACTTAACGAACCCATCTGAGCCTCAGTCTGCTCATAGGAGAAGAGAGAGTAACGGCACCTGCCTCATATAATATTGCCATAACGATTAGGTCAGAAAATGTGTACAAAGCTCTTGGCACATCACTTGGCAGATATTAGTTGCCTTTGCTTTTGCCTTTCAAAACAGGGCACATTTCAGGCCCTATCCTAGGTAGTGCAGGAACCTCAACATCTGCTAGGGAAGAAGGCAAATCTAGAGGGCCCTTCTAAAGAGAGTGGCAGGGCACTTTGGACATAAGGCAGGGACGAGGATTCTTCTGAATTTGCATTCTCCACTGTGACAATATCCTTCCAGCTCTCTTCCTATCCCACCCCTGCCCAGTGCTAGGATGCCCTGATGAAGCCAATGCTTGTCTCAATTCAGCCACCACCTGCCCCACATCCCAAATTCAAGAGCTTCTCCCTTCCTGCTCCCACATCAGGAGGCCCTTTGCTGGGGCCTCTGCCGGAGCCTCTGCCTTCCTGCTCTGCGCCCCCTCCCCAGACTCCCAGACTGGATTCCTATGTGACATCACATCACATGGAAGAGATCATTTGTTTATCTGGACAGTTACTTTCTTCAAGGGCAGACACAGCATCAATTCATCTTTGCAGTCCCAGTGCAGAGTGGTGCCTGGCATTTAATTGTTGCTGAATTTTCTTTTTAAGTGAACTGTAAGACACTCATAGATCGATTAAACCTCTTAACTTCAAGGAACTGACAACCTAGGTGTCTGAGACTGCATGCCCCCACCCTCCATTAGAAGGTAGAAGCACTCCGGGTCACCTGGGTCCGAGCTCCACGCTCCCTACTCAGGTTTAACACTTGGCAATCTGTTAGCTTTTCTCCTTCTCTCACCTACAGGGGACCCCAGCGTCTGCTCCATCTCCAACCCTGATTTTGTCATCTACTCCTCAGTGGTGTCCTTCTATGTGCCCTTTGGGGTGACTGTCCTCGTCTATGCCAGGATCTATGTGGTGTTGAGACAAAGGAGACGGAAACGGATCCTCACTCGACAGAACAGTCAGTGCCTCAGTGTCAGGCCCGGCTTCCCTCCACAAGTGAGCACTCTGGAGGGGGCAGAGGGGGGCAACACCAACCCTGGGCTTCCAGCCTGTCCTGCCACACAGGAGACACAGATCTGGCACTGCCTTGCAATCTGTTGGTATTATCTATGCTTTGAAGGGAGCAAATCAATCTCAAGAGTGCTTAACAGGCTCTGCTAGAACTCACCTTCTTGGCAAGATAATAGGAGAGTTTCTGGCTCCTTCTGCTTGCCTTTAGAGCCTTTTTTTTTTCCTTCAAATGGCCAGCAGTTCAGATGTCCCATAATTAAGGATTTATTTTATATTTTATTTTGCTGGGCTGGGATAAGGTAGGATTTTAGGGTTTAGTGGGGGCAGTTGTACAATGCACTGCTGATGGGTTCCGAGAACCAACTTTTTGTCCAAACCACTTATTCTAAGAATCACTGGGGTCTCTTGAAACTTTTTTTCCTTCCTAATCTGCCTGTGTCAAGACACTGACCAGATGGTGGAATGGTTTAGGTCTTTCTAGGCTCTAAAGAAGGGTTTTTGCATCAGTACTGATCTTGTAATTGCTTGGACTTTAAATACTGCTAATTCCAGTGCCTAGAACATGGTAATTTAGCACAGTCTACTGAATGAATGAATGAATGAATACCAATTGCTTATAGTCTCCTAGGGAAGGGATCATGGGAATATTATATGGCCTCTGTCTTCCTGGAGCTTTGGATCTAACAAATAAAGTTCATTTCCACCTAAAACCAATGAATAGCTCAGAACTGAGCAGGATGTTTGCGAAATGTGAGGTGCAGCCAATTAAGCATCCAGAAATGAAATGTTGTGGAGATCAGGAGAAGAGAAAGACAAAAATTCTCAGGGAAAAAACTTCACAGACACAGTAGGAACTGAGTTTGATCTTTTTTCCTTGTGGGAGAGGACCGGGGATTGAACTCAGAGGTACTCAATCACTGAACCACATCCCCAGCCCTATTTTGTGTCTTATTTAGAATTTACAGACAAAGTCTCACTGAGTTGCTTAGTGCCTCACTGTTGCTGAGGCTGCCCTTGAACTCACGATTCTCCTGTCTCAGCCTCCTGAAGTGCTGGGATTACAGGTGTGCACCACTGCACTTGGCCTGAGTTTGATCTTGAAGAACCAATTTGGGTGTCTAGATCAATTTCTGATGACCTAAATGAAGGTCAGACTCTCAAAGTTGAAGTCTCAAGGCTTGGATTGAAAAGGACTATTGGTCTTTATGAAATAGGAGGCCAGCACCCAAGGCTAAAGGATATGAATATGTTGCATTGAAAGCAATGTCACGCTGCATGATTCCATGTAACAGGATCACCTAGGCAGAGCTCAGCTCAGAACTGACTGTTTCTCCTTCAACTTCCCCTAGTCTTCCTGCCTGCGGCTACACCCTACGCGGCAGTTTTCAATAAGGGCCAGATTTCCATCAGATACCACAGGAAAAATGGTAAGTAGGCCATGATGTGTATCATAGGAAAAGAATAAGGTTCTGGTTTGTCTTGATCCCATTCCCATTTCAAAATGGAATCTAGTCCTGATCCCACACATATATTTACATGACAAAATCTGAGAGTGTGCACCATTTAAGCTTCAGAATGGGATTCACCAAATACTATTCAGAAAGCATGTGACTGTTGGACTAGATCCCAGTGACTAACGCCTGGACTCTTAGGTGTGGTTTGAAGATGTGATGGCCACCTGCATTAGAGTAAACAGGATGTCAATGACACATATGTGAGCAGAGCCAAGAAAAGCAGAGAAAGGAGACTTTCAAGTGCTATATTTGCCATTGAACATGGAGAAGACATAAAAGAAAATTTTATGGTCACCTGAGCCTTCTCCTTCTAATTCAAGCCAGCCTGCCTCCCTATCTTCCAGAGTGCAGAATGGAGCCTGGAAGTATTTAATATAAATCCAGTATTCCTCTCTCTGAAATCTACATTAGGAATAAAATGTTAGAAATCCATAATGATGAAGATCTGAGTCTTGTCCAGTCTCTTTATAGTTAATTAACTTGTCCAGTCTCTTTATAGTTAATTAACCACTTTTTACACAGGTCTGATGTAGCAATTAGAGACTCTTGTAAATCATAAAGGATAGTTAAGCAGCTTAAAGTTGCCCATTGCAGATCCAAGTTCTGAGGAGCCTCCACGGCCAAAGGAAAAGTGTTGACTACAAAGGCGAGATTGAAAAGATGAGCAGCTTCATTGCCAGAAGTGTGAAGAATTAGGGTCTGTCCTTCCATCTGGAAGTGGAGGTCTCTGCCAGGCAGTCACAGGAATCCAGTGTTTTCCTCAGATCATGGAGATAGCAAGAAGAATTTGCAGAGAGAGCTGAAAAATACACTCAGCAACATAACATCTTGAAAGAATCACTTTTTTCCAATGTCTGTAAGATGTTCTTCAGTTTTAGATTTCATAGGCACTCCCAAGAGTTTGTCCCCACACCCTAGTCTCAAGAATAATGCATTAGCTGGGCGCAGTGACACATGCCTATAATCCCAGCAGCTCAGGAGGCTGAGGCAGGAGGTTTGCAAGTTCAAAGCCAGCCTCAAGCAAAAGTGAGGCACTAAGCAATTCAGTGAGACCCTGTCTCTAAATAAAATATAAAAAAGGGCTAGGGATGTGACTCAGTGGTCAAGTGCCCCAGTTCAATCCCTGGTACCAAAAAAAATGCATTAGAAATTAAATATTGCTATTTATAAAAGATCAATACATGCCAGCTTTATCATAAGCGTAATCTCGGTTATAAATTATCAAAATATAATATGCTGATATTAATTAGTAGGAAATCCCATCCACATGAAAACCAGAGTTGTTTTTTTTTTTCAGAGGTGGGGTTGGTTTGGGGATTTTGTTTTGTTTTATGTTCTTTTTGTCAGCGCTGGAGATTAAACCTAGGGGTGCTTTACCACTGAACTACATCCTCAAGCCTTTTCATTTTTTATTTTAAGACAGCCTTGCTAACTTCCCCAAGTTGACTTTGAACTTGCAATCCTCCTGCCTTAATCTCCCAGGTCACTGGGATTACAGGCATGAGCCACCCCTTTCAGTTTAAAACCAAAAGCTTTAAAAGTATATATTCTCCTAGAGTTCCTCTTTGAAGCAGTTTTTAAAATACTAGATCATCTTGATGATCCCTTGCATTAACTCAGTGTTTCTGAGCACGCAGTGTGATTTCTTGAACTAAGTAGAGAAAAGTAAAGGATTAGGGAAACCAATACTGACCACTTATGTAGAAAGGGAATGTATCAGAAAACTGCAGGCAGTTCATAGACTCAATAAGATGTCCGAAGAACAGCTCCTAAAGATGTTGTTCATTATCAGGAATAATCTGTTTAGAAGACCTCACACACAGGACATTGAATGTCACCACTGTTAGAGGAATCCTGAAGTCTCCCTGCTTCACTAGTTCCAGTTCAAAGTCACAGGTGTGAAATCTACAATTGCCTGATTGTGTTCATGTACCAGACTTCTAGCTGCCTGGGGGGGACTGGAAAGAGGATGTGTAATGAATAGCTGGCTTTATGATAGTGAGAGTTGGGGACTCCTGCCTCCTATTCAGGGTTGACACAAGTGTCTGATTCTTCAAACATGAAAAGAAGTTATGATATTGAACACAGTATTCAAACTGCCCTCCCCCTGCAAAATACCAGAAAAAAATCACATTCTGTTTTCTCAGAGGGTACTCATCTCAAACCCATTTCTCCCAGTTTGTTTTTTTCTTTTACAAATGAACCTGAGAGACATCAAATTAACTTACTAAAGAATATCTACTCAGTGGGAAAGCTGAGATGAAAATCCTAGGGTTTTTTTTTTTTTCCTTATTTTTTAAAAACTTTCTATTATGGAAAATTTCATTAAAAAGGGAGAAAGACAAATATAACCAACCTTCTAGTCACAATCAACTAGCTTCAGCAATTGTCTACTTGCAGTTGGTCAATCTTGCATGTCTGTGCTCCCTCCTACGTTTGCACACCCCCACTGGGATGTTATGAAGCAAATTCCAAATACATTATTTCAACTGAAAACATTTACATAAGATCCTCTCAAGGAAATGGACTCATTTACAAAGCACATAATCCCAATACCACATGACACCAAAAAATTAATAATAGTTCTCTAATATCATTAAGTCAACGTTCAAATTTCTCCAGTTGTCTTATAATTTTTTGTTTGAATCATAATTCAAATAAGGCCCATACTTTGCAATTGGTTAAATGTTGTTATTGTTCTTGTTACAAAAATGTTGAAGAAACTGAATCATTTCTTTTGTAGAGTTTCCCACATTCCAGGTTTTGCTGCCTATATCCCAGTAGGGTCACTTACTGTATTCCTCTGTGTAGGCTGCTCGTTCTTACTCAGAAGGGCCACACTACAGTCCTCTGCTGCCCTCCTCAAGGGATTGCTGTGATTATCGAATGTTCTATATATGGGAAGTGCTTTTGAGTTGTAAAGTCAGAAGCAAATTCATTTCCCTTAACTTGCCACAGTCCCGCTCACTCTCTCAGATAGTCCTTCTGTGCATTTCACACAATGATACCCTCTTCGCATTTTCTATCCCCTTCTGGAACATACAGAAAATAAGTAATATTCCCAGAAATTTCAGGACCCTCTCTTGTCACATCTGCAGCCCCTCTCTCCTGGTCAGGCACACTCGGAACTGAAGCGCTACTATAGCATCTGCCAAGATACTGCCTTGAGGCAACCAGGCTTCCAAGAAGGAGAGTTTAAAGAGGAGGAGAAGACACGGAACTCCCTCAGCCCCACCATGGCACCCAAGCTCAGCTTAGAAGTTCGAAAACTCAGTAATGGCAGGTTATCAACATCCCTGAAGTTAGGGCCCCTGCAACCTCGAGCAGTGCCGCTTCGAGAGAAGAAGGCAACTCAGATGGTGGTCATTGTACTTGGTAAGTTGAAGTTGGTTTGAGTTGGGTTGGGCTAGGTTAGATTGGGTTAGGTTTAGTTAGTTGGAGATGGTAGTGGTAGGTCCTAGAGTAGCCACATTGGACAAAAATTCGAAATTCAAAGGCTATAATTTTATGAAATGGTTATAATACAAAACACTTTTGGAAGTGTTTCCACCATTAACACTGGTGGAAATTCAAAAGAAATTTATGAAGCTAAATAAGCCACCTAATTGAGTTGTATTTTGCTCTCATATGGTATTATAATGTATAAATCAAATAACAATGATTCAATAAAAGTGACACATATTGGATTATTTAATAAATGCTTACTTATTTTAAAATATTAAGTAAAAAATATGGATGTAAAACACTTTGTCATGTGGTAAGCTAATATCTAGATTATTTTAATGCAAAAAAAAAAAAAAAAAAAAGACTGAAAAGAACTTCAATGAGACGCCAAAAGTGGTAGGTGGTCGTTTTTCTTTTGTCTATTTTTCTGTATGTACCAAGTTTTCCATTATGTATATAATCAAGGCTAATTTTATGGTAGAAAAAGTATAGACTTTATTTAAATAATGAAGTTTAAATTGCTAAATATAAACTTTATTTAAATAAAGAAGTTAAAAATTGCTAAGTCACAGGTGCCATGTAGAGTTAATGAAAGCAATTCAACCTGTTCAGTGTCACTGACAAATCCCAATGAGGGACTTGACTACAAACCCCCAAGGTCAACTCCCCCACAGCCGTAAATGTGTCCACCACATCTTTAAGGTCTTTGTATGAGAGCCTACAATCATGTCTTCCCTGTGTAGACACTCAATAAACGTCTGAATTGAATTGAGAAGGAGAAAAGACTAGTAAGGAACTACCTAAATACCAAACTAAACGCTGGTTTAGTAACATATGCCTGAGGTAATTCATAGACATTAGCAGTTTTCTCATTTTAAAAAAGTGGCTAATTGCAGACGGATGTCTAAAACTTCTAGCGTAATAGCTTCATAAAGCAGATACTCAGAAGTCATTTTTATGTTATAATAAAAGGGATAAGCAAACTCCTTACCCACTTTCTTTCTTTGCAATCTTAGGGGCCTTCATTGTCTGTTGGCTGCCCTTCTTCTTGACCCATGTTCTCAATACCCACTGCCGGGCTTGCCACGTGTCCCCAGAGCTCTACAGCGCCACAACATGGCTGGGTTATATGAACAGCGCCCTCAACCCTGTGATCTACACCACTTTCAATGTCGAGTTCCGCAAAGCCTTCCTCAAGATCCTGTCTTGCTAAAAAAGAGAGGAGGCAACACTTCCTGTATCCACCTCCAACTGCCAGGCTGTTGGACCCCTAGCCAGAGTCTGCTCAGAAAGACCATGCATTGTCCTCTGGCATGTGATAGGATGAAGATTCCTGGAATAGGATGTCCCAGCATGGCAGGTGTAACTGACTGCTTCTTCCTAAACAGAATGTTCTACCTCCCCAGCTAACATCTGATTTCCTTCTGACAATCTTCAAATGGTTGAAAGCCCCTAAGTGATAAGCAATAATTCATAGAAGTTGATAAAGCATGACTCTACACAGACACACAGTTGTCATTGGAAACCTGATTCATCGCAGTGAAGGAAAAATGAACAGATTTCATCCTTCTCAACTTGCCAGGGGTCCTTGAAATCTCAGCCAGTAAACCATCTTGCTGAATAGCCGATCTTTCTTCCTTCAGACCTCTAATTAACTGTCAGTTCAAATAACCTTGTACTTTTGTACACTTTTCCCTCTTGGTTGCTTTTTTCCTTCACTGTATCCTGAAATATGAAAGGCTAGGCCAGTGCTTCTACCTCTCTGTAGATTCTAATTGGCTATGTTTGATGAGGGGAATTCCTCACTCCAAAGGACAGACACTGTCCCACATTGGGACCTGGACTTTGTTTCAACCTTGTTATTCTTGTATCCTCGTATTTTAGCTCTAAGAAGATCTTTGACTCCATTCCCTTCCTCTCTGGGCAATCTCAAAGTCTCAACATCCAGAGTCATTCAAGATAGGGATGTCATGGAAGAAATGACAGTTCCCACTGTAGTGACACTGTTGAATTTGGTGGTTCAGAACATGCCTTAGACATATTTTCCATAACTAGAAGGTTCCTAGCCAGGGCATCTCCATCTGCTGCTTTACAGAGATGTAATACTTTCAGACCCTGAGACTAAGGAGTGAGCGTCTGTGACGTGCCAGTCATCTCCCAGGTTTTGAGTAAAAATTAGTGACCAAGACAGCTCCTACCCTCAAGGAGCTCAATGTCTGCTCCTATATTTGCTCATTTACTAATAAGTCTAAGGGTATTAGGAAGTCACCTGGACTGCCAGAGGACCTCAGAACCCAGGGTACTGGACAGGGTAGTGGTCCAAAGCCATGACACAGACAGTGTTTGCAAACTCTTATTGTAGATCCTAAATATCACCACTCTAACAAGTGAGATTAAAAAAAGTATAAGAGAAATAATTTGTAAATGTCATTCAAAATTGCACTGAGAAGGAGCTAGAATGGTCTCACTATTTACCATTCCACCTATAGAAGCTATTTTTATTGGTAGTAGAATCAAGATAAAATTTATGAATAATTTATGAAATATTATCATCCTGAACTTTGATAAATTTACCTTTAAGAGGTATTAGTGTATAGGCATGACAGATTCCCGCTGCAATACTGTTAAAACGTTAAAGTGCACAAAAACTTAACAGGGATCCAAGGCCTCCCTTGCCCCATCTTTCTTCCTCTAACCCTGAAGTTTTTAACAAGGAAGTAGGTACACGTCTAGTAAGTTAGTTGCCTGTTACTCCTGAATGCTTTAAATTCTAGCATTTAAAAAATATTATTATCTATATTAATGCTTATATTGTAACTTAGTAGGAAAATTCTGTCTGCCCACTTGTTGTTGTACCTTGTGTAAGCTAGAGATCGACGGGAAGAGGCTTCATTTCTGAGGATCTCCTGCAGGTCTGCTCGGGTTAGTGGCTGAGCTGATGATGTCACCTTTTGCAGAAGATCCCCAGATGGGCAACCTATGCTGCTGCCCAACATCCACTGCTGAATTGTTTACTTCTCTCTGAGCTACACTGGGTTTCAACAAATGCAGGATTAAATTTGAATTCTCTCTTTTCTCTGAAGGAGAGGGAAAGGCTAGTTGAATGGCCACAGCCTCAGAGATGGTTGACATTCATGATTCAGTCTTTGTGTCCAAAACCAAGGGAGGTCAGGATAAGAGATTTGTTTTTGTGAATGCCTGGGTCAGAACAAAACAGAGAGGCGGAAAGGTTAAGAGATTCACTCAGAACTGGTCATTTCCTGTATGTCCTAACGCCCAGCTCTGTGCTCCGATCCTTTGGTAACTGCTGATATTAGAAAACTGAAAAAGCTTAATTTGAATCAATACACAGAGAGCAGAGAGGGCATGACAGGCAATTAACTTGATTCCTCCATTCTACTTAATTGTCTACTCATCAGCTTAGGAAGGGAGTGAGTTTCCATGACTACATCCTGACACAAAGACTCACTGCAGGTGATGCCCGTGTCAGCTCTGCTCTGCAGCACACTGGCAGAGCAGAACCCAAGAGTCCATGAAAAACACAAGGCCTGGGACCTCTTGCTCCCACCCACCTCAATTAATCACTGTGCATTGAGTCCCTGCTTTAATGTAGTATTATGGCTCAGCCCGAGGTGGCTCTGACCACCTTATGGGAAAGAGAATGGGCAGACAGGAGTCAAAGGCTGGAGTTTTGGTGCTGGTACAGACAAGCAACCCTGGGCAAGTGTTTCCAACCTTTCTGAGCCATTTTCCCCGTGAGTAAAATGAGGACCCAAAGGCCTGGCCTTCCTTACTAGACTGTTTGAGATTAGATAAAATCACAAATTGCCATTGTTTCCATTTCTTCCTGTTGCTATGATAAAATACCACAGGCTGGGTAATTTATCAATAACAGCAATTTATTTACTCATAGTTCTAGAGGCTGGAAAGTCCATGATCAAAGCACCTGAAGGTTGGCTGTCTGGCAAGAGCCTGCTCTCTTCTCAGAATATCTTATGACTGCATCCTTCAGGTGCGCAAATGCTGTGACAGAAGGGCAAAAGGCCTAGCTAGCTCCCCTCTGATCCTTTTATAAGGCATTAGTCCTATAAATGAGGGAAGAGTCCTAGTGACCTAATCACCTTCTTAAGGTTTTACCTCTTTTGGGGGGAGGGTTGGGGTACTGGGGATTGAACTCAGGGACACTCGACCACTGAGCCACATCCCCAGCCCTATTTTGTGTTTTGTGTAGAGACAGGGTCTCACTGAGTTGCTGAAGTTTCACCTCTTAATATGCTGCACTGGGGATTAAGTTTCAAAGTGAATTTTGCAGGGGACACAAGCATTCAAACCATAGCAGAAATGCTTTGTCAACTGTGAAGTCCTAACAAATGCATGAGATTATTATTATCATTGCTGTTATTTCTTCCCCCTAAGCAGTTGTTGTCATCAGACCTATCTGGTTTGGTCTACTTAAAACCTCTCAAGTTATTTGGCACAATCTTTTCAACCCTTCTCGTGAAATCAGATTTTTCTCTTGTCTTTTATTCCCTACATGTACCCAGGATACTCCAACTTTGTAGTTTATTGCTAGACAGAGGCACAGCACCTAGGAGGGCACCCTTTCCTGCTCACAGGTAGGTGCCCTAGTATGCTGTGTCTAACACCCAGGTTGACACTGGCAGACACTTATCTACTGAAGGTTGTTATGTCCTCTATTCACAAGACTTCTCTGTCTTTGTCCCTCATGACATCTGAACCTGACAACCCTTCCTTTCACTTCACATCCTCCAGCCTAGGGGAATGACCTTAGATATGGTGTGTTAGTTTCCTAGGGATGCCATGACAAGCTGCCACAAACTGGGAGACTTAAAACAATAGACCTTCCTTTCTCAATTCTGGAGGCTAGAAGTTTCAGAGGCCATACGTCCTCTGAGGCTCTTGGAAAGGATCTTTTCCTGCATCTTTCTGCTTCTGGTGATTGTTGGCAACCCTTGGTGGCCCTTGGCTTGTGGCAGCCCAACTCCAGTCTCTGCCTGTCTTAACACTAGGGCCCACCCTGATACAACATGACCTTATCTTAACTTGATTATATCTCTAAAGACTATTCCAATGATAGGATTGCATTTATAAGTTGTGCTGTTTAGGACTAACATCTTTTGGGAGACAAAATTCAACCCATAAAAATATGGTGAGAGTGGTCTGGAACACAAGAAGATTTGGGCCGGGCACAGCAGCGCACACCTGTAATCCCAGAAGTTTCGGAGGCTGAGGCAGGAGGATGGAGAGTTCAAAGCCAGCCCTGGCAAAAGCGAGGCACTAAGCAACTCAGTGAGACCCTGTTTCTAAATAAAATACAAAATAGGGCTGAGAATGTGGCTCAGTGGTTGAATGCCCCTGAGTTCAATTCCTGGTATCCCCCACCCCAAATTTTTTGGAATTTGGAGAACTTGGAGAAATACATAAAAGTTATATCATTCAGAAGGCAAGAGGCCAGATTCTAGCTTTGGTACTTAGTTCCTTTAGTGATCTGGGTCAAGTCTATAAGCTTCCTGGAGCTTAACTTCCTTATCAGAGAAAGTGTTAAGTCTGCATTCCTAAGGCTAGATAAGACAGGCTAAAAATAATTCCAGAAGGATACAAATTATCTTCAAAGCCCTAAAAACCCATAAACATGGTTATCAATAAAAGTCAAAGCTGCTCAAAAACAATTTTTTTTTTTTCTTTTTCTGTGTCTTACACAAGGAATTCAATCACAAACTCATTGGGGTTGGGGAAAGCTAAGTGGGAATATCATGTATGTATCCTACTCCATGCACAACACTCCAGACTGACTGAAGGTGGCAGAGGGTGCCTTTCCCTTTAAGAAAAACTAATATAATTGAGTCTTACTTTATGCTTGAGCGGATTCCATAAACCTCTATACTAAGGATCCTTAAAAGACTTGTAATTTATCACAGCTTATAATGGTTGTGATATCATGGGATCTGAGATGAAAAGGACTTAAGATCTAGTCCCCAAGTCATAGCAGAAATTGCCTCGAACACTTTTTAACTATGATCATCTAACTGTATTGAGGAGCTGGCTCATTCTTCCCAAGACAGGTGACAGGTTGCCCTTTAGAAAATTCCTCCCCCTCACTTACGCTAAAATCTGCCTCCTTATAGAATCTATCCTTTTGTTCCCATTCTCCCCTCCAACACAGAAACCTCTGCATCTTCCCCATGATCGCTTTTGTGGGATTAAGATAGTTCTCAAAGTTTTAATTCCTTTCCCTCTACTTCAAGTAAAATTTTCTCACACTATCCATCTTGGTTGCTTTCCTCATTTATTAGTTTCTCTTAAAAAACTCAAATAGAATTTAGTCCTCTAAATGTTGTTCCACCAGTTTAGGATTCATTATTCCCCATGATTGGAATGATCAATTTGTAATGACCCAACTCAATTTTCTTGACTTTTTAGGGCTCATATAGAAACTCTGAAAAGGAGTTTCAGATGGAGAAGTTCAATGGCTATGATTTAGGGATCAACACCTATAGGACAGTGAAGGAAGTAGGTGTCAACAACTGAACTATGACGCAAGTCACACCAAGAACTCAATCACATGGGAGCTGGGGTGGGGGCTAGGGCATTTATGACCCCAGTCAGGCATTGGATGAGAGCTTCTATTTGGCCTCCCCACTATACTAATTCTTGATCCACAAGTCAAGCAAACAATGAAGGATCTGACCAACTACCACATATGTCATTCCAATTATAAATTAGAGTGTATAATATTTGGGAACTAAGGAATCAACCCACTGCGAGTCATAATTAGACCAGTATTACATTTACTACCTGGCTTCTGTATGATCCCATACAAACAGTGGCATCATGATGACACTTTGTCCCTAACAAATACAGACTCTGAGCTGGAAATGCACATGTAGAAAGTTTACTGGAGCTTTAGGATCAACAAGATCAACACCTATGTAGGGTAAAGAAAGATTGGGCAGAAAAGAAGTGGAACTCTGATTCAGTTATAATAAGGGCTTCAGCAAGTCCCAGAGTGGGCTTTGCATCTGACATGGCCCTTCACACTTGTCCATGCTTTAGGCATTTAAACCAGGCTTTTATATGCCCATAGTGATCAATTCTAGAAAGCAGCCATCTCTAAGGAGGTGGCACAAACTACAAGGGTTAGTGCTCTTCAGCTGAAGAGCAGTCCTAAAGAGGGACTCAGCTGAAAATCACTGGCCACTGGCCACAATACTCCCTGCTGCTGTAGAAACTACTGCCTTGGTTCTAAAGGGGGACTCTAGGCAGTGGACCATGGTATCAACTACATGTCTCAACTAAAATTCTCAGTTGTTCTGCTAAATCAAGCCTTGCTCATCTTGAACTTTTACAATAGATGTTTGAGCCAATGCTGCATCTTATATCTGATAGCTATTCAACTTGTTGGTTTTATTCTAACATTCCAGCCTGCTAAGTCAGTTCAAATTGTAATTCTGGTATCTACTGTCTTAGATTTCCCTCAAGAGTTGAATTTTCTTCAAAGGAAAGAAGACATTAAAGGAAATGTGGTCATGTTACTGATAAAACACCGAGGCCAGGATCCTCACAGTCACAGTTATATGCTATTTGCAGGACACACACACACTGTCACTGCTCTTCCAGCCACCCACAAATGCACTTTAGATTATTACGATCTGTTCCACAAGTTACCTTCATATTAAGGGCAATATGAAAAAAATTCATAAAATGTTTTATTGGATTAAAATATATGATTATATCAGTTAGAATGTCTTTGCCCCAAATTAAAAAAAAAAATTCCTGACTCAAATTGTCTTAAACAGTGAGAATGTTTATTACAATTAATGAAGAAGTCTAAAGGTAGAATGAGCTTCAGACTGGTAGTTTCAATAGTTTAAGCAATGTCATTGTGGATTCACACTCTTTCCATCATCCCCCCTTGTCTGCTAACCTCAGAGGATTGCTTTGCTCTCAACTGGTTCCCTACCCCCAGCTCCATGGGTACAAGGTATTGAAGGGGCAGTTGCAAGAGAAATATATTAATCTGCAGCCTCTCTTTACTTCCCACTCTGTTCAAACCTAAGATAATTCCACTAAATTTTATTAATTGCTTGGTATGAGCAAATTTCTTTTTCTTTTTCTTTCTTTCTTTTCTTTTCTTTTTTTTTTTTTTTTTTGGTAGCAGGGATTGAATTTGAGGATACTCGACCACTGAGCCACATCCTCAGCCCTATTTTGTATTTTATTTAGAAACAGGGTCTCACTGAATTGTTTAGTGCCTCACTTTTGCTGAAGCTGGCTTTGAACTCTCAATCCTCCTGCCTCAGCCTCCCCGTCAGGCGTGCAATATTTCACATGGCTAAGCAAATTTCTTATGGAAACAGAAGATGGAACTCAGCTTGACTTCCTTAGGAGATCTGGGGAAAATGAAAGCCAACTTCCAGAAAAAAGGGGCACAAAGCTATTCTCCATTGATTTTGAAAGGAAGCTAGAGAATTGAAGTCCCACATGGTGGGAAAGCAAGAAAAACATACCCTTTGGAAGTGGATTTAAATTTCTAGAGCTAGAGGAATTCAGTGCTATTATCTACAGTGCAGAGGGGTTCTCAGAGCCTTTATCAATAATCCGTTGTGCCTGAAGGCTGAAGGCTCTTCTCAAAAGGGAACAGATTAGATTCTAGCAACTAGAGATCAGTAAGCAATCCCTGGCATCCATTCCACTACAAAAGGCCAATTTAAGGCTCAACAAGTCATGGTATTGCACTCACTTTGCCAGGATGGATTACTATTGTCATTTAATCCTGGTTAGTAAGGCAAGAGGGAAATCTGCTGGGTCTATCAGGCAAAAAAATACTCAGTGGGAGGAAGAGTGCTTCTACTATTGCAGACATTTAGTTCCTCTAGTTCTAGAAACTTACATCCACTTCCAGAGGCTGTGTGTTTTCTTGCCTTCTCACCTGTGTGGAACTTCAATTCTCATCGCACTTTCCTTTCAAAGGTATAGCCTTGCATCAATTTCCTCTGCCTCCTGCATCTGGAAGTTGGCTTTCATTTTCCCCAGGTCCCCTAAGGGAATCAAGCTGAGTTCCATCTTCTCTTTCCATAAGAAATCTGCTCACACCAAGCAGTCTATGCATTTTAGTGGAATTGTCTAAGATTCGAACAGAATGGGAGGTGAAGGAGGATTGCAGACCACCTGATTCCTGTTTTTCTCTCTCTCGTGTCTGCTTATCACCCACCTTTCCCTCAAAATTGTCCTGGGGACTTTTAAGTCTTCGCTTGATGCCCAGACTCTGGGGATCTCCATATTCTTCCTAACAGGGCTAACATCAGTGTACACTTTCCACCCAAACACACTACCTCTGTAAGAGAAATGCCATTTTATCCATCTTGTCGGAACTACATTTTGCACCTTGGGAGAAAAAGAAGCAAAATAAACAGCAAGGTAAGAATTACATAACTTCTGTTAACATTGCAATTCTTACCCCAAAAGCAAGTTGTTCCATGTTTTTGTTTCTCCCTACTCAGAAGCAGCTGTTAGCACTTTCTGTAGAGCTCAGCTCATTCCTACTTCATCCTCCTTTATTCTGTTCTTGAAGGTTCGTGAGCCTTTTGTGTTCAAGCTTATCTATAATCCCCTCCCTCTGCCTTTTGTTCATGTCCTTTTCAAAGCCTGAGCTCTGCAGAGCTCCCTGTACAACCACCTCTTTTTTTTCTTATCTATCTCCCCTTTATCACTGGAATTATTTCCTATTATATTATAACCAGGATTTTATTGTTTAAATCTCCCACCTCTCTCAAGTCATATTCTTTTCTAAAGTCTCACATCACAGAATCACACCTGTGGTAAATACTCTTTTGAAGTGAAGAGTTAATTTGTAATGCAAATAATTACTTCTTTATTTATCTCATTTTCAAGTAAGAATTCTCACATATCAAATTTTCATAAAGATAAATTGGGGGCAAATTATTTCACACCTTTTCCTTCTCTGTCACTTACTCTCCTTCCCCCTCCCACTTTTCTTCTGTCCTTTTCACCTCTAGTTGTCTCCTGCCTCCTTCCAGAATTGGTGTAAACCCCCTGGGTTTCTCTCCTAGACTCTGCTTTTATTGAACTGAAATACTTTCTCTTCATGTATTGGAGCAAACCTTTTTTTGTACCAGGCAAAGCCACCTACCTCCTGCTTCAAAAAAAAAAAAAAAAACAACTATATATATATACATATATATATATGTATGTACGCACACACACACACACACATACTTGAGTGGAGGGAATTGGCTATGTCTGTAACCCATGATAGCTGCAGATTTTCATTTCTTAACTATCCTGCTTCTATCAAGTTTGGTTAAATCCATCTGCAGTCAACAAACTTTAAGGGATAAATCTCTCTATGTATCAGCTTCCTCAGCAATAAAATGAGGACAATGAGCTTTGTCCTGTCCGCCTTACAGAGTTGTTGGAGGAAAATGTTTAAGAGAATATAAATTGGAAAGCATGATTCATGGATAAAAGAGTATACACTACTTGTTCTTAATCATAGATATGTTGCCTGAAAATATTAAGGACAGATTTTTGAGTGTGACAGTGGGCAGAAATGAATTGTCCTTAGGGAGGATTTTGAGCTACAAATACTGAGCTTTGTAAATCAAGAATTGGCCTCCTTGCCCATGTGGGAAGGAAGAAAAAGCCAAGGGAGCGAGAGTGCTTCATCAGAGGACAATGTTACTATCCTCTTACCTGGTTTATATCACTTTTGAAAATGCTATAAATACAAAGTTGTCTATGTTATGGGGCAGACTGCTCAGAAAACACACTAAGTCCCACTAAGTGATGTCCAATTTGAGAGTCTTTAGCCAGCCAGTCCCACTGATGTCTTTATTAGTTGGCTGACGACTGCTCCCTACAAGACCCCGCAGGGAACAGCACCAAGCCTGAGCGTTTCAGGGTATTTAAAGGCAAAACCCACATCCTGGTAGGCATAGCAGCAAGCAAGCAGGGGTCCAGATGCTGAATTGAGCCATTATTGAAACAATGTGTATGAGGTAATTCATACCTTCTGTGCACAATCGGTACTTTCCATAATCATTTGTACCTGATAAACTGGGCACTTTCTATGATCATTTATAATTGACAGAGCTTTGGGTTCAGCATAGGGTCATAAGGAACTAAAATGGATGCCTTAGCTAAGATGGAGTCACTCATGTTAACCTAGTCCACAACAGTCTAGAAGATTGAGAGGGAGGAGAGTGGAAATAAGGGCAGGGCTTGCTCAAGAGTGCCAAGGGAGCTAAAGGAGCAGTTACCATGAGGTGAAGCTGATTTTCATAGAGTAGAAGAAAAGATGGGAAAAGCTTTCTCAAGTGAAACCAAATTAAATTCTACCCCAGAAAAAGAGAGAGATGCTGTTAGTGAGAAAGCAAAAATTCAAAA
>PVHX01011430.1:0-64237 GCA_004024805.1 Geosciurus inauris | reverse complement strand
GCCAAGCTTCTAGGCCACACCCCATGGTACCATGTCTCCCGCCTCAAAAAGGCACCTACCCCCAATGCCCAGCCTTGGACTTCCACCATGCTGGGGCCCACTAAACTTAAAGTTTCTCGACAACCTTCCCCTACTAATCAGTAAGTCTCTCCCAGGCCTCTGTTCCTACCTACAGGTGGCGCCTCTACATTCAAGCGACATGACTGAACCAACATCTCCACCCCTGTGTCTCCCTCTCTGCCTGACCAACCCGAGCCATCTCCCCCCTCTCAACGCCCCCAATCACGCACGAAGCATTCAGACCGAATCTACTGCCCTATACCATCAAAGGCCGGAATGTTAGGTCGGAGGCAGACACAGAAAACCAGACCCGGCGCACCGCGGCGCTGCATCAACACAACACCAGGAGCCAGCCCACTCACTGTCGCATGCGACAAACGTAACACACATGCGACGAGCACAGCGCGCATGCGTCAAGCACACCAAGATGGCAGCCCCCAATGATCTGTACGGAAGAAGAAGCGAACTTGCAGTACGGCTCTCGGCTCATACCGGAAGGGATCTGACATCACCAGCTGCACCAAACCAATCTCAGAAGACACTGGACTCTAAGTCAACACCTCTTCCTGGCCCTAAGCCTGCCTTTTCCGCATGGGGAAAGGCTTTATAACCCTGTGTAACACGAGGCACAACGCCATTTTCCCGACCTGTTCGAGCCTGGTGACTGGCCGGGAGACTGGTCCGGGAGCGTATTACCTGGAATAAAAGCCTGTGTTGGTCCTGTTTCACCTCCATCTGGTCATTCATCTTACAGCATGGTGGTGCACACCTGTAATCCCAGCACTTTGGGAGGCTGAGACAGCAGAATCACGAGATCAAAGCCAGCCTCAGCAATGGTGAGGCAGTAAGCAACTGAGTGAAACCCAGTCTCTAAATAAAACACAAAACAGGACTGGGGATGTGGTTTAGTGGCCGAGTACCCCTGAGTTCAATCCCTAGTACCAAAAAAATAGAGTGTCTATAAGTAGAAGTTATTTCTTGGGAAAAAAAAAAAAAACCTGTTAATGGAATTAGAAAGTAGTTTATTAAGACACAAGTGTGGCTGGCCTCCTTGCCTCATTTGCAAGAGGTTGCTGGTTCAAATCCAGCCTGTAAAAGATACCTTTGTTAGTGAGCATTTATCCAGAAACATGAAAAATATTTTGCAGCTGGGCCTTTAAGGAACAGGAATGTAACAAGCAGGCCTGGCAAACCTGGAGGGTGGGATTGGAAGGCCATGGTGGGAGGGACTGACAGGAGGAGCTGAGAGGAGGGACTGAGAGGAAACCCAGAGGAGTGCACCGTGTCTGGAAAAGCCAGGAGGTGGGGCTTGGAAGAGACCTGCACAGAATGAATTCACCATACTGTGCAGACACGTGGCCAGTCATCTCCCTGTCCTCTCCATGTGATCCAAAATTTCACTGCAGTTCTGGGGACCACATCTTGTGTCCTATCTTACTGTGAGCATTTCCCATGTTTTCCCATCTGAAACTAGAGTATCAGCAGCTCTGGTGGGCTTCTCTTGGGCTGGGAGCAGATACTCTGGCTTTTGGCTCCCCTAGGCTGGAAGCCTTAGTCCCCAGCAGCTCATTTCCAGCCTGGTGTTGCAGGTTCACATTGTTTCCCAGAAGCAGAGGGTGTATCTGTGGACCAGGACCATTTAAAGGCAAATTATGGAGGTCTGCTTCTAATTCAAGCTTTTTCTCTGACTTCGAGTTCCCCAGCCAGGCCCATCTTCTTGTATCTCACTCCCTAAAGGAATTCATTCTGGGCTGTTTGCCTGGCTTTTTGCCAGTCATACTTCTGGAGTGATTTTGTTTCCCCTTTTAATTTTTCTCCTTGTTTTTACTGAGTCAGGTTGCTCATAGACAGAAAAATATTAAGATCTGAGCTAACCTTTTTCATAGGTCTGAGACTTTTATCTCTCCAACTCTATCCCAAATTCTTTCAACACAGTTTTGGGACTCCTGCATGAACTCCCTGCTGAGTCTCCCAAATACATAAATCAAGTAATTCCTCTTCACAGAACCACAGGCAAGTTTTCCCAATCCTTTCTAAGAACTGAAGGAGCTGGGCTTTTCTTATCTTTTTTGCTTACTGGTTAATTTTAGTTTTCAAAATTGCAAAATAAAACTTTCTAAAGCTAAGGAATTCCCCATATTAACATTCAACAGCTTTAATGTCCCACAATTCAACACTTCCTCTCTTCTCATTCTCAAAATATAATTCCACAATAAGCTAATTTATGTGCACAATTTTCTATGAGAGAGGGCTACACACACAGTAAATACCTTCGATTCCACATGTCAAGGATCTCCAGGTCCCTGTTCTAGGCACCAAAAGTCAATTTCACATCCTGCATGGATGATAGAGACATTATTCCCTGACTAGTAAAAGACTGACTAAAAGAAGTAAGGCAATGAAAAAAACTACAGAACACAGAAAATGTCACATCCATCCCATTGGAGGGTCCATCAGTAAAAGCTATTATTCCTCCTACAATTGGTTTAGATTGAGTTAAGGAGGGCAATATGAAAGAATGTGATTTTGCAAAATGAATTAAAGGATTATTGGGTAAATGATACAATATATTGCCAACAAAACCTTGTAAAGAGATCACACATTCTTCATCATTTTGTAACAACCAATTAACCTGATCAGCATTGTAAGGTACAATAATTCAGAGACATCTTTTCCAAACAATTTTTTACTTCTATTTCTACCTTTTCTGATCAATAGAGTAATCAAATATGGATGAGCGGGTACTCTCTTACCCAAGGATGAAGGCAAAGTAAGCCATTCTAATGGTCCCTCTTGCCAGAGACAAGCAGTTGGAGATCTCTCTGTGGCTAAAAAAATTAAACTCCAAGGCTGCATATAGTCAAGTCTAGTTATATATTGCTTAGAGATAGCATCCTGTACCTTTTTTTTTTTTTTTGGTACTGGAGATTGAACTCAGGGGCACTCAACCACTGAGCCACATCCCCAGCCCTATTTTGTGTTTTATGTAGAGACAGGGTCTCACTGAGTTGCTTAGTGCCTTGCCCTTGCTGAGGCTGGCTTTGAGCCACTGCGCCCAGCTCCATCCTGTACCTTTTGAAGTGCTAATTTATCTTCTGTGGTTAAACAGCGAGAAGAGGAAAGAGAGAAGTCTCCCCTTAAAATATCAAACAAAGGTTATAAGTCTGCTACTGTTTTAAATAAGCCCTTAACCAATTAATATCTCCCAGGAGCTTCTGGAAATCATTTAGAGTATGTAATTTTTCCGTATTTAGGACAACTGGAGGATGAGTTATAATGTCAGAATGAATAACCCTTCCTAAATAATTAAAAGGGGGTCTGTCTGAATTTTATCAGGTGCTATTTTCAGCCCAAAATTTTCCAATGTCTGCATCATTGTCATTAAGCAAGCTTAATGAGTGAGAAGAGGAAAGGTCCTTAATGAGTGAGAATAGGTCCTTGAAGGGGAGATGAGTGGTGTCAGTGAGGGGACAGAGAATGAGACACTGAGACCAGACATGGTGCAACCTGTGTCTGAATTTGCTCAATGGCAGGGCTTTATTTATACCCATAAAATGTTCAACAAACTGTTTTTCTCATAGACTATTTTCATTAAAATCATTAGATCATCATAAATGAATACATTATTAATTATACAAATGTAGCAAGATGTTATTCCATGAGATCCCACAATAAGGAAATACATAAAACATATGTTCTGTATTTAATGATTACATATGACAGTTTTGGCCAGCTTAAAATAGAAAAACACACTTAATAAGCTAAAAAATAGACCTATCAAAATGTTAATCTATTACCTTTCATCTAGAGGTTTTCTACATTTATATTTTTTTCTTAACCTATCTTAATGTCTACCTTAAAATTGTTAAAGTCTCATCTATCCCCTTAAACCCATTACCTTAATTTTCTAAGAATAAACATTGAAGCTAATATGTGCTAATATGTAATAACTAGGCAAAACTGATAATAATCTACTAGGTGTGAGACTGTGGTTTGTGGTTTTCACCAGACTCTTAAGTTTCTACTTCTTCTATAAATGAATAAGTAAGTTTCTATATAGCTAGTCTACATGACTAAAATCACATCTTCTATACTATAATCTACATATATTATTTCTAGTATAAAATCTTCCCAAATTACCATTACTTAAGTTCTGCTCAAACCATTGCTTGCATAGTTTTAACTCTACTTCCCTAGGTAAACATCTAGGTCTCTGTCTCCTGATTCTTCCCAGAGTGATAAAGTTTTATACATGAAATCCATTCTTCCCAATATATATAGACTCCTGTTCAAGGTAAAGGAGGCTGTGTGACTGTAGGAGGTGGTTCTGGAGTAGTAACTATTCATCTGGGTACCTGCCATGTAACTCCCTTTCCCATTTCAAAGATTATATATGATCCTGAATGTCTAGTAGGAGGAACCCACCTGGGCCAGGACTTTTTTCAGGTTTTGGCTGTACCAAAGCTATAGCTTTTGGCTTGGGTACAGTAGAAGGATTTGTTGCCCACAATTCCTGCTGCTGCAATTGCCACATTGGCTGCCTACATTTCCCATTGAATGGGCTAGGAAATATATTTTCCCTAGGAAGAGCAGATGTTTTCATGAAGTTATATACATTGTGGGGGCTTCTGAAAGCTTTCTAGATGTGCTTTTGGGATTTTCTATCTTTCCTAGGGAAAGGCTGGAAGGCATAATAGGAGACTGAGACTGTTTGTGCTCCTGAGTGATATAATCATTAACTCCAGACTGAGGTAACTTCTGCATAGAATTGGACAAGAGTGTTTTTTCTTCAGGGTTAGCAAGAAAACATTCTAGTGTAATTATCTCTATTATCCCGCCAACAATCATTCCAAGCAAAAACAAAATAAGGAGTAAATGCTTTAGCCTATATCCATATGGGCCCACTGGAAATTTGTCAAGCAGTGTTGCCATCTGGAACATGAGCTGTGACAAGAAAATAAATTTAAAATGAAGAGGTAGAATGAGCCCATATCCAGATGATCTGGCAGATGGCAAAAATGCAAAATGGCCCCCATGTGTGCTTTATTTATGTCAGGGAACATCAAAGACCTCCCAATGAACATTATTTCCCAAGGTAGGAAGAAGGTGGAGTCTTGCAGTCAGCAGGTTGATTGACACCTTGGCAGATCACACCCATCTCAGAGGGGCTGCAGCTACAGCAGGTCAGCCCTATCTCTAATGCTGTGTGGGACTCTTGCATGGTTGTCCACACATAGTCCATAGACAGCTCTCTACATCCCCAATCTTGCACCACACTACATGAGTTCAGCCTCCAGAATCAAACCTCTCACCCTCACAACCCCACCCTGAGGGTGGAACAAGCATCAAATTCCAGACAAACCCACCTAACTGCTGAGAAGGGAAGCTGAGAAACTTTTGAACTCCAATGAAAACAATTATTCAATGATTCATCTAGATTTTGTTTTCTTGTCTTTTCTTTTTCTTTTTTTCTCACATTTCTACCATTTTTGAAACCAAAATTCTTTATGCATTAGTTTATTGAGGACTGGAAAGTTTGAATAGTATATTTTAGTTTGGGTTTGCATTCTTTCATTTATACCTTTTTCCATTTTTACATTTTTTGAAACTTTTATTTTATATATTTTTCTCTCATTTATTTGTTTCCCTTGATTCTTTTTATTCCCCTGCTACCAACTTTTATTATTTCCTCTTTCACTCTTCCTATAATTTTTTATTTCTCTCTTCTTTGCTCCTTCCTCATAATCATCATATCGTACACTGTTCCTGTTCTCTTTATCCACCATTTGAAATTGTAAACCCTATTGCAAATTTTCTGTTTTTATTGTAGTAACTGAAACATCATTTATATTTATTGTGACAAAACTATAGATGTCATAGTAGGGGCTATTTGGTATAGGTGATGAAAGGTTTGCTCCAAACTGAACACAACACACTCCATATAACCAAGAGATCTTTATTCATGGGGACCAGTGCAAGTGGATGCTTGGAGGGAGGTGGGGTGCAGAGCATGGGATTTTATAAGGTCTGAGGTAAATGTGTTGTGGATTGGTTACTTCAGGCTGGTGTGTCAGGTAAGGATTGGTGGTCTGGCTGTAATGCCCCTGAGGCTGAACTGGAGGCTAGAGGCTTAACTCATGTAGTCACTTGTAGGAGTTGAAAGTTAACTTGAGCCATTAGGGTTTGGTAATTTGGGTTAGAAACTCAGGCAAAAAACTGCCTGGGCAGGGACTGACTAGGCTTTTGAGAAGAGAGGGCTGAAACTGGGTATGGGGAGGGCTGTTTCTACCTTACAAGTGGGATATTGTTTGCATTGGTTACTGTTATTGCTTGTCTCCCATTAAAGGCAAAGTACTGGAAACATTTATGTACACTATAAATCTATAGAGTAGAAAATTTACTGCCTCAGATTCACACTGATAGAAGGATACACATTTCAATGGCATGAAAAAATGAGGTAAAAAAATCTACCAAACAAACCAAGATGCACCAACAATAGAATCTAATGACACCATGGTAGAAGAAATGAGAGAAGGAGTTTAGAGTGTACATAGTTAAACTGCCCTGAGAGGTAAAGCACAATGTAGGGAGTGAAATCAGAGAAAATTTCAGGAGATAAAAGGTCACTTCAATAAAGAGATATAGATTCTGAAAAGAAATCAAGCAGAAATTCTCAAAATGAAGAAAACAATAAACTAAATTAAAAATTCAATGGAAAGCATCACTAACATATGAGACCAATGGGAAGACAGAACCTCAGGCAATAAAGACAGAATATATAATCTAGAAAATTAAGTTGACCATGCAGAGAAGATGGTAAGAAATTATAAACAGAACTTCCAAGAAATATGGGATAACATGAAAAGACCAGATTTAAAATTTATCGGGATAGATGAAGATACATAGACAAAAACCAAAGAAATGCACAATCTTTTCAATAAAATAATATCACAAAATTTATTAAAGCTAAAAATGAAATGGAAAATCAAATTCAAGAGGCTTACAGGACACCAAATATACAAAATTCTAACAGACCCACACCAAGGCACATTTAATGAAAATACCTAACATACAGAATAAGCATAGAATTTAAAGGCTGCAAGAGAAAATATCAGATTACATAAAGGGGAGACTTATTTGGATCTCAGCTGATTTCTCAACTCAGACCCTCAAAGCTGAAAAGAAAATGAATGCCAATCAAAAATTATTTATCCAGCAAAATTAAGCTTCAGATTTAAAGATGAAATAAAAACATTCCATGACAAACAAAAGTTAAAATAATTCACAAATAGAAAGCCTGCACTACAGAACATTCTCAATGAAATATTCCAGGAAGATGAAATTTTTTTTTAAAAAGTAAAAACCACCAAAGGGAGGAACTACACTGAAGGAATGGTCAAACAAAGGAGAAACTTATTCAAAGTAAAAAACAGAAATAAAGCAAAATGACTGGGAATACAAATTATATATCAATAATAACCTTCAATGTTAATTGCCTAAGCTCATCAATCAAAAGACAGAGACTGGTAGATTGGATTAAAAAATAAGGCCCAACAATATGCTGTCTTCAAGACATTCACCTCATACACAAAGACATCCACAAACTGAAGGTGAAACGATGGGCAAAAACATAACACTTACAAAAATTGTGTAAACAAGTGGGGCTTCTATACTCATCAAATAAAGTGGACTTCAAGCCAAAATTAATCAGAAGGGACAAAAAAAGAACATTTTATACTGCTTATGGAATATACATCAACCAGATATAACAAATGTAAATATTTATTCTGCAAACAATGGAGCATCTATATACATCAAACAAATCCTTCTCAATTTCAAGAATAAAATAGACCACAATAAAATAATATTGGGTGACTTTAACACACTTGTCTCACCACTATATAGATTCTCCAAACAAAAACTAAACAAAGACATTATAGAACTAAATAATGCAATCAATAATTTAGAATTAACAGATGTATAGAGAATATTTCATCCATCAATGAGCAATTAATTACACTTTCTTCTCAGCAGCATATAGATACTTCTCTAAAATAGATCATATCTTATGCCAGAATGAAACTCTTAGCAAAGACAAAAAAATAGAGATAATAATCTGCATTCTATCAGATCATAATGGAAAGAAATTAGAAATCAATGACAAAATAAAAAACAGAAGCTACTTTAACACCTGGAGACTACATAATAAATTATTGAATGATGAACGCATAGCCAAAGGAATCACAGATAAAATTTTAAAAATACTTAGAGGTAAATAAGAATACTGATACAACATATCATGATCTCTGGGACACTATGAGGAAAGTTTATTGCATTGAGCTCATTCATTAAAGAATAAAAAGTCAATGAATAAAAGATCTAACATTATATCTCAAAGCCAAATAAAAAAGTAAGAACAAATCAATATCAAAAGCAGTAGAAGACAAGAAATAATTAAAAGGAGCTGAAATCAATGAAGTTAAAACAAAAGAAACAATGGAAAAATTGACAATATGAAAGGTCTATTGAAAACAAATAAAATTGATAAACCCTTAGTCATGCTAATAAAAAAAGAGAAAGAAAACTCAAATTACTAAAATTTGTGATGAAAAGGGAAATATCACGACAGACACGACTGTAATACAGAAGATAATCAGAAAGTATTTTGAAAATTTATACTCCAATAAAATAGAAAATCATGAAGACATCAAATTTCTAAAGACATATAAACTACCCAATCTGAATCAGGAGGATATACATGATTTAAACATAAAAATTTCAAACAGTGAAATAGAAGACACCATCAAAAGCCTACCAAGTAAGAAAAGCCCAGAACTAGATGGATTCTCAGCCAATTTCTACTAGACCTTCAAAGAAGAACTAACACTAATACTCCTCAAATTATTGCATGAAATAGAAAAGGAGGGAATCCTTCCAAATTTATTCTATAGGATACTAGCTTTATAGATACCAAAACCAGACAAAGACATATCAAAGAAAGAAAACTTCAGACCAATATTCCTGAAAAATATAGATGCAAAAATTCTCAATTCTGGCAAATCACATACAAAATTATATTTAAAAGATAGTGCACCACAATAAAGTGGGGTTTATCCCAGGGATGCAAGGTTGGTTCAACATACAGAAGTCATAAATATAATTCATCACATCAATAAACTTAAAGACAAGAACCATATGATCACCTCAATAGATGAAGAAAAAGATTTGACAAAGTACAGCACCTGTTTATGCTCAAAACACTATAAAAACTAAGGATAGTAGAAACATACCTCAACATTACAAAAGCTACCTATGCTAAACCCAAGGCAAACATCATTCTAAATGGAGAAAAATTGAAAGCATTTCCTTAAGAAATGGAAGAAGACAAAGATGCTCTCTTTCGCCACTTTTATTCCACTTTATCCTTGAAACTCTAGCCAGAGTAATTAGACAGAAGAAAGAAATTAAAGGGATATGAATAGGAAAAGTAAAACTCAAACTATCACTATTTGCCAATGACATGATTCTATATTTAAAAGATTCAAAAAATTCCACAAGAAAATTTCTGTCACTAATAAATGAATTTAGCAAAGTAGCAGGATATAAAATCAACACCCATAAATCAAATGCATTTCTATACAGCAGTGATAAATCCACTGAAAGAAAAATTAGGAATAGCCTCAAAAAAATAAAATATTTGAAATCAACCTAACAAAAGAGGTGAAAGACCTCTACAATGAAAATTACAGAATGCTAAAGAAAGAAATTTAAAAAGCCTTTAGAAAATGGAAAGATTCCCCATGCTCTTGGATAGGCAGAATTACTATTGTCAAATGGCCACACTATTAAAAGCATTATACAGATTTAATGCAATTCCTATAAAATCCCAATGACATTTCTTATAATGTTTCACCAAGCCCTGCTTCTCCTGGACCTGCCCACCTAAGAGTAACTTCAGACAATGGACTTTCTCGAGAGCTATACAAACTCCTAACGTTGCATATTGTAATGGTAGAATGTAACTGAGAAATAAGCTGCATAATGTTGCTGATTCTGTAATCTGCCTAATGGTATAATGAACAATAATGCACTAATTATGACAGTGACCTAAGGTAACCTATTGATGTAAATGAAGCTGGCAGTTCAGATGAGGAGCACTTTTTCTTTGCCTCTGCACCTTGCCTCTTTGTCTCCTTTAAGTAATGTTGATATTGCTGTCTTACTGATAGAGATAGACTCTTGTTGCCCCTGGTACCCATAAAATTGTTCCTTACTTCCAAAGGATTGGGAAGATGTAAGTAAAAACCTTCATGAGGAGCCACAAGCTCCTGTACTTGTGTTCCATGCTTGGTTTCTTTGTCATGATGCTATTTCTAAGATCCCTTCTGTATATCCCCTTCCCAATGTTAGATCTCTTCCAGTACTGCCTCCTACAGAGCCACCCCCACTGTTTCCTCAGGCTCTTCACCTGGTGCCATGCATACCAACTCCCCTCCCTCAGCAGCAGCCCCCACAGCATCCTTCATTGAGGTATTCCCTCATCCTTCACAGCCATCTCCTCCTTCACTGCCATATGTATCAACACCCCCACTGGTCAGATCTCAATTGGGTAAGTATTTCTGCAAGCTGTGGAGCAGGGAGAGTCTCATGCCTTGGTTGTTTGCCTTATTAAGCTAAATTCCACTGGCCAGAAGGAATATGAGCAATTACCTTTTGCTGTTTTTAAAGAATTGTGGTGCACTGTTCAGAAAGGTGACATAAATAGCAATTTTACTCTTAATATGATTGAGGGACTGGGAATAGGATATGCCTTAGTTCCTTCTGATTGGAAAGCATTAGTTAAAATGGTTACTTCTCCTGCTCAGAACATTGTGTTTTTACAAAAGTACTCTGACTTGGCTCATGTCCTGGCTAAAGATAATGCACACCAGCAAGCTCACCGCTATTGCTCAAATTAAAACACTTGTATGTACACAATGGCATTGGATTTTTGACACCTGAGATTCCTCTACTGATATGTCAGGAAACCCCATTTTGAGTCCCCCCCCAACTCAGGGCAAAAAGGAGGAGGGATCCATTTTTCCAACCCCCTCAAGATCCCATGACACAAATGTTCCCAATTGAGACAGAGCTCTCTCTTCTGGTTGAAACAAAATACCCTTCAAGAAGTCCTTTCATTCCACTAGAAGGAACTCAACTGTCATTAGAAAAAATTTACCAATCACTAAAAGCTGACCTAAATTAACTCTTTGTTTAAATGAGCAGCCAATTACAGGGCTATTGGACACTGGTGCTAATGTCACAGTAATCCATCTTACAGTATGGCCTCTTTCATGGTCCCTTCAAAGGGCCACCCTAGTTTTAGGGTACATGAAGCAGTAATGAGCAAGTGTTCAAGAGCTCCATATGATTATGGTGCTCTGCCCCTTCCAGTCTACAAAAAATCATCACTCATTTGCAGCCATATGTGGAGACTATTACAAGATTTACAAGACTTATAAGGAACTAATTAAGAAAAAAAAGATATCCCTTTTAAATCCAAACTGTTTGGCGGGCTATCTTATTTTTTTTATAGCCAGCTTTCTTAACCAGTTTCTTCCTAATGTTACAGAACAGAAAGACAAAATAAAAAAGATTCTAAATATACAAGCTTTTTTTTTCAAAACATTTTTCTGAAAATTTCACAGGCTTTAACAGCGTTTAGATATCTACACTAACTTATCTAAGCTAAAATTACACTCTGGACTAATTAAAGAGTTAATATTACAACCATGTAAGTTTTTTTAATAGTTGATATAAGTTAATGTATTTTTCTGATCAGTCTAATTTTATCTAACTATAAAGGTTTTTACATTCTATGTCCAAAGGCCAATTTATTCAGGATTAACTCTCAAACACATTCAAATGTATTTTAATAAATCCTTAGGAGGATATAAACATGGTGATGTTAAGAATAAATCTGGGGGGCTGGGTGTGGCTCAGTGGTAGAGCACTCGCCTAGCATGTGCGAGGCACTGGGTTTGATTCTCAGCACCACATATAAATAAATTAAAAAATAAAGGTCCATTGACAACTAAAAAATATTTAAAAAAAAAAAAAGAATGAATCTGGGGGCTGGGGTTGTGGTTCAGTGGTAGAGCGCTTGCCTCGCATGCATGCCGCACTGGGTTCGATCCTCAGCACCACATAAAAATAAAGATATTGTGTCCATCTGCAACTAAAAAATAATATTAAAAAAGAAAGAATGAATCTAATAACCATCAAGGACAAACAGCCAGCCAAAGGTTTCAGTGTCCATCATAACTGTTAGATTTTATACTTGACATCTCCAATTATACAGGCCTGTCCTATGCCTATATATTATGTATGTGGTATCAAATTGACATTTAAACAAATGAGTGCTCATCAATTAAAATTTAAATACATAAACAAATCCAAATAATTCAATTCAAATCAAGTAATCAAATAAAAATCTAAATGTCCTTAAAATCCTAACTCACAAACTTTTCTAGGTGGCCAAACAATAAAGTCTTAATTTCTGAAAAATGTCTAAAATGTAATATAATATCAATCACTTCTAAGATTTTTCTTCAACAGAGACAATACTGTTAATCATATTTTTCTGATAGTTTTATTTTACAATTAAAACAAATTAAATTAACATAAATGTGAGTAATCTTCATAAATATGGTTTCTTAAATACATAAATTAAAAATTATAGCTAACACTCCACTACTCTCCCCTTTCTTTCAGCTGTTAAAAAAACAACAGGACCCTACCTCAAATATCTACACAGAGAGCTGAATTAGCTACCATTATCTTGGCACTGAGATTATTTTCTACTAATTTAAACATTATTATAGATTCTCAATATATAACTAAAGTTTTTCCTAATATTACTGTAGCTATGTTATTCCCTCATTTGGATTCCTATTTACTATCTCTTTTTTTTAACTCATTAAACTTTTTTACAGCATCATACATCTCCTATCTTTCTCACTCGCATACACAGCCACACCAAAATTCCTGGACCTCTGATGGAAGGTAACGACCACACTGATGAAGCTGTGAGATCCCTTTATCCTTTATTTTCAGATGCTATAGAGTCTCATGGATTTTTTCATCAAAATGCTCACTCACTAATGAAAATGTTTTCCATTTCTTCTCAACAGGCTAATGCTATTGTTAACAACTCTTCTCACTGTGTGCCTTTCTGGGACCCTATGTGGGAATCTGTAAATTCACAGGGCCTACATCCTAATACACTTTGGCAAAAGAATGTTACCCATTTCCCTCCTTTTTATCCTTATTCCTTTCTCCATGTTTCCACTGACACTCATTCTGAATGTATTTGGGCTAGTGCCCATGGATCTAAAAAGGTATCTGCTTACATTTCTCATTTATTACACTGCTTTGCCACTATGGGCAAGCCTGCTTGTTTAAAAATGCATAATGCCCCTGTACATATGTCCTGTGCTTTTGCACAAGTTTTTACTCATTAAAATATAATTTTAATGAGTAAAATTATATTCCTCATAAAATTCCTCATAATCCTACCAGACAAGCCTTGGTTAAACAAGAACATCTTACCCTAAAGACATGTCTCTTACAAACAAAAAAGGGGACCTAGACTCTCTCATGCTAATAATACCTTAAACATTGCTTACTTTACAATTAATGCACTCAACATGCAATATGAAGATAATATTCACAATTGGTCATCTGCCTTGGGGAGACATCTTATTCCCAAACATCTATTGCCAAAAATTTATGTGAAGAACAGGGGTCCACCAGACACTGGATGGTGAAACCCTGTGCCTCTGATCACATGGGGAAAAGATAGGCTGCTGTGCTTGTACCAACAGGTCCTGTTTGGATTCTGGCTTGGTGCATGAGACCTGTCAATCATGAGTTGGCCTCAGGGACTTCTCAACCCCTCCATGAGTTTCATTTGACACTGGGTGAGGAGGATTCCACCAAACAAAAATATGATCACTCTCCCTGAAAGAGAAGGAACACTACAAAAGGGCCCCCAAGATATTCATTCTCCAGTGATTTGGGGGGATATAAAATCATTAAGGCCTCAGCACAACAGCTGTTGGCTCCAATGGGGTTAGAATGCACTTCAAAAAATTTAGTTACTCCTTTGTTTGCTGAACTTACACAAAACTCTGTAAATGCTTTGATCCTAATGATAATGCTGTTCTGTTGTTGTACCCCAGCTGTGGGAAATCCAGTACAATCAGAATTCTTAACTTCCAGAACCCATCTGGATTCACTTGGCTGAAATTGTTAATACATATGAGATTTGTATCCACCAGGATATTGATATGGGAAATGTATTGGGCTCTTGTCTTCTTCTTGTGTACGGTCCTGCACACAAAATTACAAATATGACAATGTTCTCCAAAGGAGTTTTCCAAAAA
This sequence comes from Geosciurus inauris, assembly GCA_004024805.1. Classification (NCBI taxonomy): domain Eukaryota; kingdom Metazoa; phylum Chordata; class Mammalia; order Rodentia; family Sciuridae; genus Geosciurus; species Geosciurus inauris. The sequence continues at coordinate 49,751 of PVHX01011430.1, read as the reverse complement.
CCAATATCCTATAAAGATTCTTATAATTGGGAAGTCCTCAGTATGTTAAGCCTTCTAATTCTATGATTTTACTTACTCCCACTGTTGCTATAAATGAAACCGACACTTGTACTGAAATTCAAGGCCATATATGTAAATGCACTTTGGAGGGGGACAACTTTCATTTAATTGTACCAAGGTAGAGCCCATTGTGTATGGAAATGGTTATATTCCTTTGCCATCGGGATGATTCTTTTCTTGTGGAGCATATACTTTTAATTTATACCTGCTAATATGTCTCATAGTACCTGTTATTGTCTTAGCAGACTGTGTTCCTATGATCCCCATAGGATTTGATAGGCCACCATCCTGCACAATGTATACATAAAAGATCTTTTTCCTTTGATGAATACTTTGATAATTTAATAAACCTTCTATCTAAGGCAGAATTTAAGACTTTAACATTTTCCTTAGCAGGTATCCCTGCACAAGCTGTTGAGGCTTATAAAAACAAACATGAAATTGACCTGTGGTATGGTTAAAAAATATGAATCATACCTCATGGCAATCAATATGCTAAATGAAGAACAAAAACAATATCAACAAACTATTCTTTACAATTGGGCTGAAATTGATTATTTATTATTATTACATCATAAAGGATGTCAGGAACTTAATAATATGTGTTGCTTTAATTTAAGTGATAATAGTAATTCCATTTCAAAAGAGTGAGATTACCTTAAAGACATCATTAAAAAGGTCCAACAGGATGATGAAGGTTTAGATTTACTAGATTGGCTGACTTTGTGTTTACCTAATTTTACTTGAATTAAACAGTTATTCATAGGTGGGTGTTTACTAATACTGGGATTATTATGTTGTGCTTTTTGTTGATGCCTACCTTATTTGTTTGCCTCCACCAATATTAAAGAAAAAAGTGTTATTCCTCCAAAAGGCCATACAAAACAAAAAAGGGGAGCTGTAAGCGTTCTGTGTTTGGGATTGGGGTCTCTGATGACTTCATGCCTATGGCATGCTTATTGTCTAGGAAAGTTTCTATACAAAAGTATAGGATGCCTAGCTTCTGGGAAGGTTCCTATACAAAGTATGGGATGCCCAGCTACTAGGAAAATTTCTATGCAAAAGCATGGAATGCCTAGCTGCTATAGCAATGCCCTTCATGATGAGGATCTGTGCTTATCTGAGCCTTATCAGCCTCAACTTTAATATCAGGCACATAGCTCCTGGAAATAAAGGAAGTTAATTGCTAGATAACTACAATGTTTCACCGAGCTCTACTGCTCCTGGACCTGCCCACCTAACAGTAACTTCAAACAATGGACATTCTTGAGAGCTACACTGTAAAGAAATCAAAAGAGGAGACAGAGACAAGGTGCAGTGGCAAAAAGAATGCTGCTCATCTGAGGTGCCAGCTTTATTTACATCAGTAGTTACCTTATGTCATTGGGATCATCATTGTATTATTAGGCAGGTTACAGAATCAGCAGAGCTTGGTGAAATATTGTAGTTATCTAACAAGTGAGTTCCTTCATTCCAAGGAGCTATATGCCTATGACTAAGGTCAAGGCTCATAAGGCTCTAACACAGAGCCTCTTCATGAAGGACAATGCTATAGCAGCTAAGCATTCTATGCTTTGCATAGAAATATTCCCAGTCACTGGGCATCCTGCACTTTGTACAGGAACCTTCCCAGGAGCTAGGCATCCTCTGTTTTGTATAGGATGCACTAGATACCAAGTATGCCACAGTCATGAAGTCATCAGAGACCCCAATCCCAAACACAGAACCCTTACACTACACAAAGCTCAACTTTGCATATTGTAATGGTAGAATATAATTGAGAAATAAGCTTCATAATGTTGCTAATAATACAATGAACAACATGTAAACTGAATAATACAATGAACAATAATGTACTAATTATGTACATTATTAATGTACTAATTATGCCAATGGCCTAAGGTAACTTGTTGATATAAATAAAGCTGGCAGTTCAGAAGAGCAGCCTTTTCTTTGCCTCTGCAACTTGCCTCTGTGTCTCCTTTTGATTTGTTTACAGTGCTTCATGGTGTGAGACAAAGAAAGCAGATAAATAGCTTCTCAGTGAGGTGGGTGAAAAGAAGAATTCTATTGAGTTTCAATTCTGGATGCTTTGAACAGTTTGTGGACCCAGAAGTTTGTATATAATAAAAGAAAAAAAAAACCTACTGCTGGCATTGGCAGCAGCCAATGAAGAGCTGATCCACCATAAGCAAATCAGAGAGGGGGACTAAGAGAACCCACATTTCAGGTGGCACCTAGGCATGACTTGATATGAAGAAATCAGAGATCTAAAACACTGCTCATCCAGAGGGTGAGCTATACTGTATCCTCATTTGGGAACATTGCTGCACATCTCCCTGTTGTTGGCAGAGAGCTGAGTGCTATAGTGAACTGAGGCTCTGGGAGCAAAGACCTGTATAATCTAACCTGGACCTAAAAGCAGACTGGGCAAAGGCCTGCCACACAACTCAGAGTTTTTCTCAAAAACAAGGAGAAATTTAAGCACAGAGGGTGTTTCACCCAGAGGAATATGGGTCATTGAGACCTGACAGATCCTGGGACCCTGTCCCACTTTGAATCTGGCAATTCACTGGATGAGCTTGGGTGGGCTGGGAATTCAATTAGCCAATGGAATGACTGTGTACTTGTGGACCAAGCCCAGGAGCCTGGGAAGGATGGAATCCATGGATGGTGGAGGGGGTGAAGGCTGACTCCTTTGCCAGATGAGTGGAACCGAGGAGAGACTCCTAGAGTAAAGACTCCCAGCATGGATAACCAGTTTCCAGGTTCTGGAGGTGCACTGATTTAAAATCTTTAAACCAAACACCATTCAATGATGCACCTGGGGCCTACCTAGAATAAACACTGCCTTCAGGAGCACCCTCTAGGGAACTCCTCTCACAGACTCTCCAGCAACCCCAGCCTGAGAATGGAGCAGACAACACTCTCCAACCTGCCCCACCTCATAGTGCCAAGAAGGGAAGCCAAGACTTTTGGAACACAAACTGGCAACATGACTAGCAACACAAAAAGAGGAGGGACTTCACAATCTGTTCTACTACTCTTGTGCACAGTACAAATCTTAAGAAAAAATGAAAAGAAACACATCTGGGAACACAAAGGAAAAATATTCCTCTCATCAATTTTTGACCATTGCAACAGAAATATTTCCTTAATTTTTCATCAGGAACCTTTTCATTTTTTCTCTTCTTTCTCTTTCTTTTTTTTTTAAACTTTATTTTATTTATTTATGTATTTTGTATGTGGTGCTGAGGATCGAACGCAGTGCCTCACACATGCGAGGCAAGTGCTCTACCACTGAGCCACAACCCCAGCCCCTCTCTTTCTCTTTCTTGATTGTATGCTGAATGGTTCATGGAAATTTATACATATTTATCTCACTTTTCTTATTTCTAGCATTTTTTGAAGGTAGTTATAAAAATTCTGCCTTTTGAGAGCTAGAGATTTTGATTAGTACATTTTAATTTTGATTCATATTGTTTTACACTTCTCTAGTCCTCTTGATTCTCTTTCTTCTTTTCTTTTGTTAATAGCCCATTTCTATTGTATTCTCTTTCACTCTTTCCTTAATTTTTTACTTCTACTTTTTCTCCTCCTCCCTCAAAATCATCATATCCTACATCTCTTCTGCATTTTCCCTATTCACCTTTTGAAATAGTAAACCCTTTTACAAACTTACTGTTTTTACTGTTGGCAATTGTTTACCATACCATTTCTGTTTATTGTGCCAATGGACATTGTAGATGTTATAATAAGAATGAAGTAGTCTAATGCTGTATATTGTTTGCATTAGTTTTTGTTATTATTTGTCTCCCTCTAAACCATGAGGTACTAGAAATTTCCAGAGACACTATTAGTTCATAGTGTCTGCAACCTCAGATTCATACTGATAAAGGGGTAGACACACAAACAATATGAAAAAGCAAGGTAATGAACCATTACAAACAAACCAAAATACCTCAATAACAGAATCCATTGACACCACAGTGGAGAAATGTCAAAAATGAAATTAGAAAGTTCACAGATAAAATAATCTGTAAAGTAAAAGACAATGTAGGAGTTAAATCAGAGAAAATACACAGAAAGTGAAAAATCACTTCAATAAAGACAGAGATTCTGAAAATTACCAAACAGAAATCCTTGAAATAAGTAATTAATAAACCAAATTAAAAATTCAATGGAAAGTATCACCAGGAGACTAGACCACTCTTTTGATTGATGAGTTGAGGCCATTTGCCTCCATTGTTATTACTGAGAAATAATTTTTATTCCCTGTCTTTTTCATTGAAAAAAAAGAGTTTCAGCCAGGCATGGTAGCACAAGCCTGTAATCCCAGCACTTTGGAGGCTGAGACAGGAGAACCGTAAGTTCAAAGCCAGCCTCAACAACAGTGAGGTGCTAAAGAACTGAGTGAGACCCTGTCTCTACATTAAACACAAAATAGGGAAGGGGATATAGTTCAGTGGCTGAGTACCCCTGAGCTTAATCCCCAGTACCAAAAAAAAAGTTTCAGGCAATGAAGATGAATATATAATCTTGAAAATAAAGTTGACGATGGAGAAAAGATATTAAGAGATCATGAACAAAACCTTCAAGAAATATGAAACAACATTGATTGTCCAAATTGAATATTCATTGCAATAGATGAAGGCTCTGAAATACAAACTAAAGGAATGCACAATTTTACAGTGCAATACTATCAGAAAATTTTCAAACCTTAAAAATGGAATGTAAAATCAAATACAGGAGGCACAAAAGACACCAGATGTACAAATTTTAACAGACCCACACCAAGAATCATTAGTATAAAAATGTATTACATCCAAATAAGGATAGAATTTTAAAGGCTGTGAGAAAAAAACTACAGGTCAAGTTTAGAGGGAAAACAATACAGATCTCAGCTGATTTACCAACCCTGACACTCAAAGCTAGGAGGTTTTAGAATAATATATAATAAGCTCTGAAAGAAAATGGATACCAACCAAGAATACTATACCAAGAAAAATTAAGCTTCAGAATTGACATTAAAATAAAAACATTCCCTGATAAACAAAAGTTCGAAGAATTCAAAGTAGAAAGCCAGCACCAAAAAAACACACTCAGTGAAATATTTCATGATGAAGAAATAAAAAATAAAAGTGGAATCCAGCAAAGAGATGAACCACACTTGAAGGATAGTCAATAAAATGAGAAATTAATTCAAATTTTAAAAAACATAAATAAATAAAATGACAGGGAATAAAAAATTATTTCTCAATAATAACATTGGAGGCAAATGGCCCCAACTCATCAATCAAAAGACAGACTGGCAGACTGGATTTTAAAAAGGGCCCAACATTATGCAGTCACCAAGAAACTCACCTTATAGGCAAAGACATCCACAGACTGAAAGTGAAAGGATAGGAATACATATCATTCAAGTGGGTCTCATAAACAAGCAGAAGTTTCTATCCTCATATCAGATAAAGTGGACTTCAAGTCAGAGTTAATCAGAAAAGACAAAAAGATTATTTCATACTATTTAAGGGTATTATGTAACAACAAGAAATAATAATTATAAATATTTATACCCCAAACAATGTAGCATCTATGTATATCAAACAAACCCTTCTCAATGTCAAGAATCAAAGAGACCACAACACAATAATACTGGGTTACTTTAACATGCTTCTCTCAGCAAATTCAGCAATATAGGAGGAATTAAAACTAACACTCATAAATCATTTGTGTTCCTATACACCAATGATGAATCAGTTGAAGGAGAAATTAGGAACTGTCCCATTCACAATAGCCTTTAAAAAATTCTAATACATGGGAATCAATATAACAAAAGAGGTGAAAGACCTCTACAATGAAAATTACAGAACACTAAAGAAAGAAACTGAAGTAGACATAGAAGATGGAAAGTTCTCCCATGTTCTTGGCTAGGCAGAATTAATATTGTCAAATGGCCATACTACCAAAAGCATTATATAGATTAATGGAATTCCTACCAAAATTCCAATGATGTTCTTTATAAAAATAGAAAAGTCAGTCATAAAATGTATTTGGAAAAATCAGAGGCCCAGAATAGGCAAATGTATCCTTAAAGAGAAAAGTGAAGTAGGAGGCATCATAGTACCAGACCTTATATTATACTGCAGAGCCATAGTAACAAAAATGGCATAATATTGGCACCAAAACAAGCATGGAGACCAGTGGAGTAGACTGGAAGACACAGAGACAAACCCACATAAATACTAAACATACTAAACAAAGGTGCCATAAACAAACATTGGAGAAAAATAGCCTCTTCAACAAATGGTGCTGGGAGAACTGGAAATCCTTATGTAGTTGAGTAAAATTTAACACACCTCTCTCTCCCTGTACAAAACTCAATTCAAAGTGTATCAAAGACATAGGAATTAGACCAAAAATGCTGCACTTACTAGAAGAAAACCTAGGCCCAACAATTCATCATGTCAGCTTAGGATCCAAACTCCTTAACAAAACTCATAAAGCACAAGAAGTAAAATCAAGAATCAACCAATGGGATGGTATCAAACTAAAAGGCTTATTCATAGGAAAGGAAAAAATAAAGAATATAAAGAAAGAGCCTACAGAATGAGAGACAATCTTTGCCACCTTCCCCTCAGATAGGGAATTAATCTCCAAGATATCCGAACAACTCAAAAACCTTAACACCAAAAAAACAAATAACCCAATCAATAAATGGGCAAAGGAACTGAACATACACTTCACAGAAGAAGAAATATGAATGGTCAGCAAATATATAAAAAAGTAGTTCAACATCTCTAGCAATTAGAGAAATGTAAATAAAAAATACACTGAGATTTCATCTCACTCCAGTCAGAATGGCAATTATCAAGAATACAAGTAACAATAAATGTTGGTGAGGATATGGGGTAAAGGGTACAGTTACAGATATACATCGCTGAGGGACTTCAAATTGGTGCAACCACTCTGGAAAGCAATATGGAGATTCCTCAAAAAACTAGGAATGGAACCACCATTTGACCTGGTTATACCACTCCTCTGAATATATCCAAAGGAGTTAAAATCAGCATACTACAGTGATACAGCCACATCAATGTTTATAGCAGCTCAACTAGCAATATCTAAACCATGGAACCAATCTAGGTCCCCATTAACAAATGAATGGATAAAGAAAATATTGTACATATACACAATAGAATATTACTTAGCCATAAAAAGAATGATTTTTGCTGGTACATGGATGGATCTGGAGACTGCCATGCTAAATGAAATAAGCAAATCCCCAAGAACCAAAGTCAAATGTTCTGATATGTGGATGCTAACACACAAGTAGGGGGAAGATAAGAATATAAGTTCAGTGGATTAGTCAAAGAGGAATAAAGGGAAGGGAGAAAGAATAGGAAGAGGAAAAATAGTGAAATAAATTGGAAATAACTTTCCTATGTTCATGTATGAGACACCACAATGAAACTCCACATGATATACAACCACAAGAAATGGTATTCTAATTAGAATATGTATAATATGTCAAAATATACTTTACTGTCATATATATCTTAAAAATTTTTAAATAATTTTATTATTATTTTGGTTTGGTTTGGTTATGGTGTCCATGCTGATCTGATTTGTTCATTGACATACACATATATATTTGGGTTTTTTCTCTCAGTTTTAGCTCTTTTATGTTTTTGTTTTTCTGTCCTCTTTCCTCTGGTGGGCAAACTTCCCAGGAATAACAGGTGTTTTGTTTTTTTTTCCACAGTTGAAATATTCTGCAGTTTCTTCCAGGAACTAATAAGATAACTAATACCTGCAAAGGTACAAGATGCCTAGATAGTCTGGTAATGCCCTCCATGAGGAGGCTCTGGGTTAGTCTTATCAACCTTGGCCTTGATCTCAGACACTCAGCTTCTGGGAATAAAGGAACTATCTTGTTAGACAACCACAATGTTTCACTAAGTTCCTCTGCTGCTAAACCTGTCCACCTAACAGTAACTTTAAACAATGAACTTTCCTGAGAGCTACAAAAAGCTCCTAACATTGCATATTGTGATGATACAATGTAACTGAAAATTAAGCTGCATAATGTTGCTGACTCTGTAACCTGCCTAATGACACAATGAACAATAATGTACTAATGATGCCAATGACCTAAGGTAACCTATAGATATAAATAAAGCTGGCATCTCAGATGAGCAGTCCTTTTTTCTTTGGCTCTGAAACTTGCCTCTGTGTCTCCTTTTGATTTATTTACAATAGCTAAAGGGTAATAAGTTTCAATTATGCATAATAAGTAACTTATGAAGATATACTATACAATGCAGTGCCCATACCTAACAACAATGTATTGTATGCCTGAAATTCAATAAGTAGATGATATAGATAGATAGATAGATAGATAGATAGATAGATAGATAGATAGATAGATAATAGATAGATAGATAGATATTAAGTCCTTTTACCACACCAAAAAAATAAAAATAAAAGTGCAGAAAACATTGGAAGTGATGGATATGTTTATGGCCTTATTAATGGTGATTCATTTGTGTACATATCCCAAACTCAAGATGTACACATACAATATGTACAGCTTTTTAGTCAATAATCCCTCCATAAAGTGACTTTTAAAATAATTAAATAACTAATGATAAGAAAAGAATTACTTACCATTTTTCTACTGCTATCTCTTCAACCTATAGATGTCATTTTCTGTATTATTCTCTCAACTGAATTATTGATTTTGGGGGGGGGACATGAGGTGTTACCCATAAGCTCCTGTGTTGACACAAAAATATTCGGAGGTGAAATTATTAGATTGTGAGATCTGTAACATAATCAATCCATTCTACATTAAATGGATGGGGGTTAAATGTAGGCCAGTGGGGCATGCCTGGAGGAGGTGGTTCACTGGAATGGTGCATCTTCCCTGTGGCCTTTTCTCTGCATCCTGTTCTTGCCACAATCTGAGCAGCTTTTCTCTTCTGTTACCTTCCCCCATTATGTGCTGCTTCATCTTGGGCCCAGAGCTATGGAATTGGCCATCTATGCACTGAGACCTGCACTGCATGAATGCAGTGTTTTTTTATTAAATTCCAAGCCTTTTTTGTTTTGAGACAGGGGCTCACCAAGCTTCCCAAGATGGCCACAGATAATCTCCCTTTCCCTTTCTGTCCTCATTCTAGGACTCCTATAATGCAGTTGTTCATTTTGATGGTGTCCCACAGAAAATTCAATCTCTGTTCACTATTTTTCAACATTTGTTTCTCTGTAGTCCTCAGACTTGATCAGTCCTATTGTCCTATCTCCCAGTTCACTGATTCTTTCTTCTGTCTGCTCAAATCTGCCTTTTAATTCTTCCAGTAAATTTTTATTTCAATTATTATACTTTTCAGCTCTAGAATTTCTTTTACTCACAAATTGTTTTCTTGACTTTCTCTACTGTGCCTGACATTCTCTGGGCATCTTTAAGACAGCTATGTAGTAGGTCTGCCGTCTGGTCTTTCTTAAGAATAGTTACTACTATTTTATTTTCCCCACTTTGAATGAGTCATTTGTATGCCTTGCACTTTTATTGAAAACTGAATATTCAAATCTAGTAATGTGGTATTTGGAGTTTTTTTTTGGTTTTTATTGATGTAGGTAATCTCTATGCTGAGGATCAGTCTGAGCTGTAAACATAGGTTTTCTCAGGCCTTAACCTGCACTTTTCCCTAGGCATGCATAATGACTTCTTAATTTTCTACATATATGTGGTTGCTTTGGAATATTCTAATATTTAATGACTAGCTCCCAAAGAGGGAAAGAGAAAAATGAAGGGGAAGGAAAATGGAGCACTGGCTCATTAAATCTCATGGAAGTTGCTTCATTATGAAGGGGAATTGCAACAACTAGTGGGAAGGGCAGGGATTGTGTGCAACAATTGCTGCCTGCCTATGTCCGCACTTTCATTATTAAAAGCATTAATGCACAATCAGAACACAAATCCCAATATTTAGAAGACAGGGTTCTTACTGCCTTCACTGTCTCTCAAATAAAACTGAAAGTATCTCCTCTAAAATCTGGAGTAAGACAAGAAAGTCCACTCTCACCACAATACTCAATATAGTATTTGAAGTTCTATCCAGAGCAATTAAGCAAAAGGAGAAAATAAAAGGGATACAAATAGGAAAGAAATGAATCAAATTTTCAGATGATATGATCTTTATTGTCCACCTTGTCTCCCACAACCTCTAAGCAAGTTGCTCTAGGAACACATGTAGGATTGCTTGTCATGGGACTGAGTTATTGGGAGTGGGTAGTCACTGCTGAACTACAAGCTAAAATTGAATGCCCTTCTCCATCTCTTCACTTTTCAACCTGTGTATATCTTAAATCTAATTCTTTTTTGTAGAGAGTATGAACTTGGATACTGGTTTGGAAGGGGTTTAATTCATTCAACAAATCTATTTATTGGAGAGTTTAACTCTTATAAATTTGACTGACTTACAGAAAGGGAAGGATTTACTATAACAATTTTGCTAACCACTTTCTGTATGTCTTACAGTTTTGTTTTGTTTAAGTATCAGGGATTGAAGCCAGGGCCTACCACATGCTAGGATACTAGGCAAGCACTCAACCACTTAGCTACTGTTTTGAGACAGGATCTCACTAAGTTGCCCAAACTGGCCATGAATTTACAATTCTCCTGTGTCAGCCTCCCAAGTAGCTGTGATTACTGGCTCTTAGAGAATTTGTTGTTCATCTTTCCTTCCTTATTGACTTTGTGTAGTTGTGTTTTTGTTTGTTTGCTTTCTTATTTTCATAGCACCATACTTTGATTCTCTTCTTGTTTCCTTTTGCATATATTCTCTAGAGATTTGCTTTGTGGTTACTATGGGGACTACATGAAACATATTAAAGTTATGTCAATTGATTTTTAAAAGATAAGAACTTCAATCTCATATAGAAACTCTCTGCCCCCACCACTTCGTGATGCTACAAATCATAATGCTATATAATTTGTAACTATTAACATAAACTTGTACTTATTGTCATGCTTTTCTTTCAAATTCTATAAAATATTCTATGTATACTATTCTCTATATGTATATATATATTCTAAAAAATATATTCTAAATATAAAATAGTCTATATTCTATAAAAGTTGAGCTATGAAGCAAAATTACAGTAACAAGTTTTTATCTTCATCCATATATTTACTTTTATTTTATATTTTAATCAGGTTTGAGTGACTATGTATCATTCTTTCATATTAACATGAAGAACTGAATATAGCACTCCCTTTGGCCAGGTCTAATGGTAATAAACTCCTTCAGTTTTTGTATATCTGGGAATGCCTTAATTTCTCCATTTTTGAAGGACAATTTTGTTGGGTGTAGCCTTCTCAGTTGGCAGGAGTTTTCTCTTTCTGCACTGTATTTTGGTTTTTCATTTTGGGGGTTTTCTTGTTTTTGTTTTTGTTTTTGTTTTTGTTTGGTACTGGGAATTGAACATAGGGGCACTGAGTTACATCCCCAACCCTTTTTAATTTTTTATTTTGAAACAGCCTTGCTAAGTTGCTAAGTCTAGTTAAGTTGCCCAGGCTGGTCTTGAACTTGCGATCCTCCTGCCTCAGCCTCTGAAGTCACTGCAATTATAAGCATGTACCACCATGTCCAGCTCTTTCAGCATCTTAAATTTATCATCCTACTGCTTTCTTCCACCTGCTGGGATGAGGCCTGCCCAGCCCAGCCACAATGGGCACAGGGACAAACCAAATGCAGATGAGGAAGATCAGGAGCTGAGTACCCCAGTGATGGCTGTTTCCTGGAAAGCAGCTCCCTATGTAAGGGCCCTGATAAAGTTTCGGGCCTTCCAGGAAGTAGCACTAGTAAAGTGCTTTTAAGGTGATGATGTGGTTCAGGGTCATATCCAGACCTGGAGCTATAGCTACTTGAGGTTGAAATATGAGAAGATCATCCTAAAGAAGCAGAGCTTCAAAAGGGATGCAGACCTGTGCCTGTTGGACCACACCCTCCATCCAGCTTCAATGACTATGAGCTGCTGTATGAAACAGGTTTCATAAAGAAAACACTGTTGTCACTCACAAATCTATCCCTAATAAACACAGAGATAAAACATGTATTAGAGAAGGCTGTTATATAAACAATGCTAAACATATTAATCCCAAGAGCTAATGTGAGGTTCATTCATGAATATGCCTAATGCTATTAAACATAACCTTTAAATATGTAACACAGAAGAATGTAGCATTTCTAAATGCAATGCTTCAGAGATAGCATCACTCTCAATCATTCATGACTCTCTCTCTTAAACAGAGAATACATATGTATTAACAATGTACCATGTGCACTATATGTCTAACCACATGGTTCAGAGTTAACATGATATTCAGTCATTCATGAACCTAGATCTCTTAAACATGAAAACCATATATGGGATCTAGTAATACAATGTGTTAAAAATACAAAGGTGCCCAAGAAATCAAACACATGCTTGCAAGTGGGTCAACAAGGCAAACTTTACAGCCGCCAGAAAGGCGTGCTACTGAACCAGGCTAGCAAGCATACCTGGGTGGGCAGTTAACCTGCTTTTATCCCTAATACAGCCCAGTATCCTGCCATAATAGGAGCTCAGAGCTACAATCTATGCAATTAGCTAATTTTAAATTTGGGGAAAGCAAAGGAAAGGGCTATAGTTAAAATGGCTACAATTGGATCTTACTTCCCAAGTAAAGCTAATCTATATTTCAAAAATGGGCCACCAATCTATTTCTCACAAATGTGACTTCTGTCTGCATCCCTATCTTGACTGTTGTGTGATATTTCATACAATATAGTGACAAAATGTGACTTTAGTCTTCACATTCCCATCAGCTCTCATCTTAGATCACTTTTTACATAGTGTCATAATGCAACTTCTGTGTCATAGATCAATAAGTTCTGTATCCCCTCCTCTGCTATCATGATATGTGACAATGTGACCTAAGGTAATTAACAACTGCATTCCTTCACTCATTTGATATATATCATATGTAACATTTTGTCTAACATAGACCTGAGTTAGGAATGCATTCCCTTCAGTTATCATATGATTTAATACTTGCCATAGCGACACAATGCAACTAAGATTTATTATCTTCAATATGATATCATAAGTGGCATAGTAATGTAATGGGAACCTGGGTTGCATCCCTGCCCCCTGGATTATTATTAGATATCCTATGTTACATCCATGACAATAAGTGACAAAATTGTGTCTCTGTTTTAGTTGTCATGTACCTTATGTAACATAATGTAAGTCAAGTCTGTGTCCCTCTCTTGTCATATGTCAACATGTTACATAGTGACATATGTGACTCATATCTGCCTCCCTTATCTCAACTGATATATATCATTTTTTATTGCTTAGTGATATGTTTCTCTGGTCTTATGTCCCACCTCTTGAGGGTAAGTCCAAGTGCAGATCTGAAATCATCTTTGGGGGAAGCCAACCTTGTTGCTGATGTCATTATCAGGTATGAGTTTTCAGGATGAAATCCTCATCATGGATGAGTCCAGTTAGGGATGAGATCATTATTGGGATAGGAATAGCCTGGTATTGATGTTATTAGGTAATGAATCCATTGATGGGTTGAAGTCATTATTTGGAATTATTTCAGCTGTGAGGCAATGGTCATAATGATATCATGACATCAGACTTGAGTTATGTTATGTCATTTCTATGAAAATTCAAAATACAAAATGCTTCAAAATACAAAACTTTTTTGTTGTTGTCAGTACTGGGGGTTGAACTCAGGGGCACTTAACCACTGAGCCACATCCCCAGCCCTTTTTTGTATTTTATTTAGAGACAGAGTCTCACTGAGTTGTTTAATGCCTTGCTACTGAGGCTGGCTTTGAACTCACGTTCTTCCTGCGCCACTGGATTACAGGTGTGCGCCATTGCTCCAGGCTTTTTATTCTTTTTTGAATTTGTTTTCAGATATACATGACAGTAGAGTGTATTTTGATATATTGTACATAGATGGAGTTTAACTTTCCGTTCTTGTGGTTGTACGTGATGTGGATCAAAATCCAAAACTTTTTGTCAATATGACACCACAAATGAAAAATTTCATGTGATCAAGTGACTGATTAGTAGTAAAAATGCAAATGCACTAAAAATAGTGTATATTACTTTTAGGCTATGTATATTAGGTATATATGAAATAAACAAATTTCATGTTTAGACTTGAGTCACATCCCTAAGATATCACATTATGTATGTGCAATATTTCAAAATCTGAACAAATTAAAAAAAAAAAAAAAACTTCTGGTCCTAGATATTTTAGATAAGGGATATTCAACCTGAATATTCCATATGGTATCATATAGCCAAGAGAATGTATGCTGACTTGACTTACATGAGTCATTATGATATGTCACTGTGCCAAGTATGATATTATGAGGTAGCTGGGCACAGATAAGTCATGTCCTTAGGTATTCTACAAGACAGCTGAGAGATGGAAATCAGTCCCTAGCATGTCATTTTCAAGGGCTTCAGCTAAGCTGGAGGGGGTGCTGAGCTGCCACATTTCAGAGTAGTTGATTCAAGCAACACACCAAAGTGAAAGTCATAGTTGAGTCTTCAATCACTTGTTACAAAGGTAAAAAGCAAGAGACAAAATTGGAGAAAGAATTGACTGCTTCCTCCAGAGTTATGTGGATCTACATGGATGTGGGAGTTTTTTCTCTGTTGAATGAGCCCTGAATGTTGTTTATGGATGGGTAAGAGGCAAAAATAGGGAGAAGGGCTAGGGGTAGAAATATACTGGGTCCTGAATCTGAGTGGTGTATGGCTCTAGGATTTTCCCCTGCCCTGGTGAGGAGGTCTTAGAGGTACCTGAGGAAGGACCCTGATAAAGAGGCCTCAGGATAAAGTTTCCTGGCAAGAAATGCAGACATGGGCATGAATGGAACCAGCCACAACCACAGTCCTCAACCACAGCTCTCTTCAGAGCCCACCTGGCACTGGCTACTCACCACAACTGGCATGGAGAGGGGAGATTTATCCCATGATTCCTACCAGGTAAGACATCTGTAACTGGTTGGGACTGAAAAGAATCACATATATTTCATTATGATACTGTGTGACTGTTTAGTCAGCTTTTTCACTGCTGTGACTAAAAGATATGACCAGAACAAAAAGTTTATTTGGAGGCTCATGGTTTCAGAGCTCTCAATCCACAGACAGCTGGCTCCATTCTTCAGGGCTCAACATCATGTGAGGCTTAATATCATGGCAGAAGAGTGTGGCAGAGGGAAGCAGCTCTCATGATGATCAGAAAGCAGAGCAACTCCATTCACCAGGTATAAAATATACACCCCAAGGCTATGCCCCCAGGCACCCACCTCCTCCAGTCACATCCTACCTGCCTTCAATTACTACTCAGTTAATCCCCATCAGGGGATTAATTCAATGATTAGATTAAGGCTTTTATAATTCAACAGTTTCTCCTGTAAATCTTCTTGCATTATCTCACACATGAGCTTTTGGGAGACACCTCACATCCAAAACATAACAGTGACTCATGATATAATGTGATAGTCAAAACAGAGGACATAAACCTCACATGATGCCGCTATGTAACATATACTATTGTAGCTGAGAAACAGGATGAAGGCCTGAATCTCATCATGGTACCCTGTTGTCTATGACAACCAATGGGGAACACAGACCTCTTAAGTCACTATCTCATGTAAGATATCAAGAGACAGTTAAGAAAACGGTTGGAGGCTGTCACATTATGTCATGATGTCAATGTGATATATTGTGACCCAGAGGAGAATAGAGAACTGAATTGTGTCACATCATGTTACTATCATATAGATTAACTTAAGAAGCCAGAAGCAGGAATGCAGACTGGAGTTTTCATTTTTTTCACTTTGTCACATTTATATCATATGACAGTCCAGACATGGTATGCAGAGATGAGCCAGAGTATGTCAGAGGGATGACTTGTGATATCATCCATGTCATTATAACATAATGTGTGTTATAGTTTAGATATGATCTTTCCCCACAAAGCTCATATTTGAGACTATGCAAGAACATTCAGAGATGAAATGATTTGAATATGAGTTTTGTAACCTAATTAGTGGATTCATCTACTGATATGGATTAACTGGGTGGTAACTATAGGCAAGTTATCTACAGGTTACCTACTGGAGAAGTAGGTCATTGGGGTATATCTTTGGGGTTTATATTTTGTCCCTGGTTAGTGTAGCTCTCTTTCTGCTTTTGGGCTGCAATGTCCTGAGCTGCTTTCTTCTATCACATACTTCCACCATGATGTTCTGCCTCATCTTGGACGCAGCGCTATAGAGTTGGCCAATCATGGACTAAACCTCTTTGAGATCAAGAGCCAAAACAAACATTTCCTCCTCTAAGTTGTTCTCATCAGGTCTTGGTCACAGGAACACAAAGGTGACTAAAACAATGTCAGGGCTACAATCCTGTCCTCATCTAATCTGTGATCTGTTACACTGACAAGGAGAGTGAGAAATGTGTCCCACTCTCTCAGTTGTTGTATTATATCACATAAGGCACAGTGATTTAAGTGTGTCAGGTCTATGTCCTTACCCTTCATAATATAATGTCAGTCAACATACAAGAGATGGGACATAAGACTTAGGCAAGAGCTGTGCCCAGGGGCTGTCTTACCCTGACCTAGCCCATGCAGTCCTTCATCTTCTAAGAGGGTGCTGATCATCTCTGGTCCCCACATTATAGCCAAGGCCTGACTAATTTGACTGACCAGTAAAGAAACCATAAGCTAGAGAGTTTATTATTTATTTAGTGAACGAAAGAGAAGCATAAAATCACAGGTCCTCAAACAACGTGCTAAAAAGGACAACATGGAAACAAAAGGGGCCAAAAAGCATTGGCTGTAGGATACCCGGAGCTCCTGGCAAACATGCTCATTTGAGACTGGCTTAATTTCCATCAATTGCAGCTCTGTTCTGAGGTGCTGGAGCAGGAAGTCTCTTCAGAACCAAAGAGGTAGATGATGAGAAGTTGTCTCATGAGACAGAGACTGAGTGAGAGGGAGCCTTGGTGCAGACTACCCTTGGCACAGTTCTAGGCTGAGCACAATCATCCAATCAAGACTCAGGTCAGCTGTAGGTCACACCTTTGTCTTCCTGGCCTATGAGTGTACATGCAAAGGCTGTTTCTGCACTCATAGGATGGGACACACACTAGACACAGGAAAACTCATGGAGAAACACAGAGGGGCACATGCAACTCTCAAAGACAGACACAAAAATCACACCAGAAAGCCTATACACACACACACATACACATTCTCATTCTTCATATCACAAGCTCAGTTGTGCTTGCCCAGGCATATCAAATCCCTGCCAGGAACAGGAAATCTACAGGTCCCTGATACACACCACCATCATTCCACACCAGTCCAAGGTATCACCAGTCAGCAGGGAGAACGTGGGAGGCCAAGTGGAGCAGGTGGACAGTGTCTACAGTGTAAAAGGAGAACACCACCTAACATGAAGTGTCATGTGGCTCCACCACGTTCACACACCCACAGGGGATTTGTAGCCCCACTGCACATCTGCATACCTGCCTCATTGCCACCAGTTCCTAAATATACACTTAGTGGAGAGATAATCACCAAACCACCCATTCCTGGGATTCTGGGGGATCTGAACCCGTTCTCCCAGATCAGACCTTCTCTGATAGTCAGAGGTGGACCAAGACTTCCCATGCCTCAGTGACATACAGGGGAGAGGTGATGCTAAGCTGGGGACATTGGCTCCAGTTAGACATGGTGATGCTGGAGGGCTTTCCTACAGCAACGGCCAAACAAGGTGAAATGCAGACGTCAAAATGTAGGCCTGATCCATTCCAGCTGCAGTTCATCACATCTTCCCCACCCAGCTAACCCAGGACAAGGAAGAGGAGGCCAAAGCTCAAAACCTTATCACTGGGGCTGCCCAATGCATATCCCAGATCTCACAAGAACTCCCTTCATAAACACACATCCTACTAAGCTATTTTTCATAAAAATGAGGACACAGGTGGAAAGTATACCCAGACTGAACATCCTCAAGCAGGTGTCTTCACCCAATTGCTGGTCACCTGCCTTCCCCAAACTCTCCCCCAAGGCCCAGCCCCAGGTGCTGGCTAAATGCTTGGCTCTCAAAAGTTTCAGTCACACCTTTAGCCCCCCACTATGTATTCCATGGCAATGGACTCAGCAAATTGCCATTATTCATTGTATTCATTTCAGAAGTCATGATGGTGATACGTAGTATAGCCAACAGTGGCTAGGGTTGAGGAAACAGGTCCTAGAGAAAATTGGAGACCATCCAGGTACTTCAGTTTGATCCTAGAAACCTCAATAACCCTCCTACCTTTCTCCCTCAATTCCCCCAAGTGGAAAGAGAGCTATTTCACACAGTGCCCAACCACCCAACACAGCAGCTGGAGTGTAACTTGTGAAATGCAAATGCGATCATGTATACCTCCAGACCCTTCAGAGCCCACTACTGCTCTCAGCACAAATCCCCAGAGGTCTCTGTAATGCATACACCCTGGTCTCATTCTCCTTGGCCTTCTGCAACCCATACCAGAACCCCTCCACATTGATAGCTGTTCTTGGTTCCTTCAGCACCAGCCAGCTAGAAGCTCCTCAGTGCCCAGTGCAGTAACTGAGCAAGCCCACAGGCTGGGCGGGGCTGGGGAGGAGGTAGGCGCGAGGTCCCGGTTCAGGATGGGGAATAGGCAGTAATAGATAGGGGAATTAGAAAAATGATGTAGTCTGAGGAAAAGAAGAATGGCCAAGCATTACCTTTATTTCCCCCAACAATGTTTTCCTGATGTTGGTCATGCTGGCAGCTCCCATCTTCCCCTACATTGTCTTTTTAATGTTAATCATGCCAGCAGCCCTACCTTTCCCAGCTCTGTCTCTCTGATGTTAATCAAGTCAGCAGTTAACACCTCCCCTAAACAGATGCCTTCCTGAGGCAAAACCAGGAAGGAAGGGGCTTATCACCACACCGGAGTGATAAACTAATTGATGAAACAACCCCAAATTCCTAAATGCCCGCGAAAACGGGGAGTCTATATGAACCCAGTCTCTTCCTTTGTTCAGGGTCTCATTTTCCACCGGGAATATGGGTCCACCACCTCCACAGATGAATCCTGCTCCTGAATAAAGCCTATAATAACTTGCATAGTTTGCTGCGGCGGTGGTCTTTTTGCCCTTACAGGCAGCACTGAGAAATCATTGCAGCTTCAGATAGGGACTCAGTCCAGTCTCCAGCTGTTCTAGCCAGATTGTTCCAGTATTGTCCTTTATCACAGTCTAAACCCTAACAGCAAGGGGAACGCGGACTTGAATTCAAGCCCACCCCACTTGCTTGACCTGAAGTGGTGTAGGAGGCCGAGATGACTGTGGACAGTGGCACTGGGCTTTCTCTGTTGCACCACTGCTGAAGGAAGACAGAGCCAAGTCCTATAATTCGCACCTCCACAGGCGCAGGGATGGAGACTTAATCCGCGCAGACTCCGTGTACACCGAACAGAAATTCTTCGAAATATCGCGATATCCACTCAGGATTGGCCGCAGGTTGAACAAACCCGACAATGAGAGACTTAAAGACACCAACGTGAGCGGGCCGGGCCTACGGGCTGACGCAAGGGGCGGGGATCGTTGGCGGGCAGGCGCGGCGCTCAAGAAAGACGTAAAAGGGGCGGGGCAGACGTGAAGGGAACTGGTGGACGCCCGCGCTATGGAGCGCTACGCTGGCTCCTTGGAGGAGTCAGTGGACGGGGCTCGACAGCAGGAGAAGCACTATCAACTGCTGTCGGCGCTGCAGAGTCTGGTCAAAGAGCTGCCCAGGTGCGCAGCGGAGGCGGGGCGGGCAGCGGAAGTGGCCCGGGTCCCGCCCGCGCTCACCGCGCCATTCTGCCTGCAGCTCCTTCCAGCAACGCCTGTCCTATACCACACTGAGCGACCTAGCCCTGGCGCTCCTTGACGGAACCGTGTTCGAGATTGTGCAGGGGCTACTGGAGATCCAGCATCTCACCGAAAAGAGCCTGTACAATCAGCGTCTGCGGCTACAGAACGAGCACCGAGGTGCGTGGGGGCGGCGGGACAAAGCAGATTCCTCCGGGTAGGCCCGCCCTGGGAGCGCTCGGCCTGTAGGTTTCCTAAGGGTCCCTTGTAGGAGAAACAGATTGACCAGATCAAGAGTGCAGAGCTTTCGATAGCGCCTTTTTAGGTAACCATTGAATCAAGCCAGTTTTAGTTGCACAGTCTCCTTCTGAGCATGACAGAAGCGTGGGGGCCATTGACCACACCCATCCCCACAATGGATGAACGTTTGTTGACGTCTCTGCAGCACTCCAGGGTAAGGTCCCTCAGAGGCCCTATAGGGCACCACATCAGCTGCTCATAGAATTCCTCAGCACTGTGCCCTGTAGCACCCTCAGCAACTCCAAGAGCTCTCCACTGGGTCCACAGGCTTGCTTCCTCCTGTGTGTCCCACTCAGGGCTTGAGAGCCCCTTACTGAAAATAATAGGCAGCTCCCCATGCACCATCAGATTTTTACCTTTGCTATTTGATTTTTTCCCAACTTTGATATAAAAAGTTAAAACATTTGGAAAAATTGGAAGAACTGTATAATGAATACCATTTTGCTCTCCACCTAGATTCAATAATATTTTGCCCTAGTTCATTTATGTAACACCTTAGCACTTCACCAGAAGTTCTCAGCATTCCACTATACCAGGATTTTCAATCCAACACTGTTGACGTTTAGACTGGTGAATCTCTATGATGAGATAATGTCCTGTGCATCACAGAATGACAGAGACACCCTCCTCTAGTCATGACAATCAAAGATGTATGCAGACAACCCTAGGGTCAAACCTTGGCCCAGGACTGAGACAGTGCTCTAGATTAATGTTCTCCTACACAACAACAGTGAACCATTCCAGTCATGGTCACATTACTTAATAGGTCTCAGATTGTCACTTTATAATTAAGTATCCAGTCCAGGTTCATGCCCTGCAATTGGTTATTTAGATTTCTTCTGGAATAGTTCCTAACATTTATAGAGGCACTGACTCTTTGAAGAATCCAGTGCATTTTACTGTAAAATGTCCCTGTTCTGCATGTTTGTTTCTTTGTGCTATCATTTAACCTATTTCTCCACACTTGTTTTTTGTAAACTGAACAACAGAAAGAAGCCACATTAGATGTATGATAAACGTCGATGACAAAAAAAATCCTCTTAGTGTTGCAAGGCCCCTTCCCCATGAAGGCAGGCAATGTCCATGTGCCCTAGGATTAGTGTGAATGGATGTTGGATTTTATTAATTCCTTTCCTTGCATCTGTGATGATCAGGTTTTCTGTTACTACAGTGAATTTACATTGATTTTTTAAATTCCTGAGATGAACTGCCTTGTAGGGATAAATCCCACTTGGTCATGATGTATTATTATTTTTGTCTATCTTGGATTTGATTTGCTAACATGTTGAGCATGTTTGCCTCTGTGTTCATGACAAACGTTGGTTTGTAATTTCCTTGTAATATTTTTGTTAGTCTGGGTACTGGGGTAACAGTAGCCTTTTAGAATTTGTTCAGAAGTGGTCTCCAGTTTTTTTGAAGAGTTCATGTACAATTGGTATCACTTCTTTAAATGCTTGAGCAACTGTATTTTTAAACAATTTTTTTAAATTTTTTTTAGTTGTTGATGGACCTTCATTTTATTCATTTATTTATATGTGGTTCTGAGAATCGAACCCAGTGCCTCACACATGCTAGGCAAGTGCTCTACCACTGAGCCACAACTCCAGCCCCATTTTTAAACATTTTCATTGAGGTGTAAGGTGCACATAGTTCACAGATCCAAAATGCATAGCTCATTCTTTTTAATGCTCAAATTGTGCCATGTTTGCCATGATATATTCCTTCTGATGTATTGCCATTATTTTCCCAGCATGGTACAAGAAGATATTCAGGCTCATTTTTCTTCTTTCTCTGCCTCAATCTTGGAATCAGCCATTTCTTCATGGAACCCCAGTTGCTTTTTGTGGGACAGTTTTTGGTAACTCTAGAAGGCTTGAGCAAGGTCCTGGTATGGCCAGCAGAGGACAGGCCTGTGCTGACTTTCTGCCCTTCCTTCAAATAATTTAACAGGTGGCAATTGGCCTTTGTTTTCTTTGGTCATTCCTAAAACCAGGCCCCTTCTGAGCAGGTAGTTGGCATGGCTCTCTCCTTAACTTTTTTTGCTTACCCAGTGGAATCTGGGAGTTTGTCTAGGATTTGTAGCAGCATTTGATAAATGGAGTGAAGAAAATGACATTTCCCTGCATTTATCTGTGCTTTTTTTGTCCTGCTTCCACGTCATGTACACTGCAATCAGATAACCAGAGTATCTTTCTTGCCCCTGTGTTTATGGAGATGTTTTGAAGGTGTCTTCTGGTTTCAAACACATTTAATGTGATAACTACCACCATTGTGATATGTACAGAATGCCAGGAAACAGGATTGGCAATGGCTGTATGCACTGCAGGGGCCAGGCTACCTGCCAGGAACCTCAGGGACCCTCATGAGAAAAGCTGTCACATGAAACTTCCTAGGAATAGTATGGGGTTTTGCATTTTTTGTGGCCTGCCAACATCCCCTCCCTGCTGGGGAGACATGGCCATTTGATGCTTAGACCAGTAAGGTGTAGGCCATTGGCTGCATATTCATCTGGTGCTCACTTCCTTCTCTGATCAGCTCATCGGAGTGGACAGTTTGCACTCATCTATATGTGTGGCATGATTTAGTAGGGACCATGGAGCCTTGCTCAGTGGTGGAAGGTGAAATCCTTTTGGAACAACATAAACTCCTTAGCACAGAACTTCTGCTAGCTCCTGATACCTCACGCAAAACCCAAATGAGGCTCTCCCAGGTCTATGCCCACCCTTCTTCCTTCTCTGGCTGCTATGCAACAAGCTGGGAGCTGCCAATGGGGAGAGGTAGTCCTGAAACCCTGAAGGGCAGTACCAAGCACCCTTGGTACAACACAGCCACACAGCTGACAGTCAGCAACCCTCTCCCCTTCCTTTTTCAGGCCTTTGTCTCTTGAACACTTGGTGTCCCATAGATTATAGGGCAGGTTACCACTGAAACTCTATGCGTCCAGACCTCAGTCACCCACTCACCTCCTCCAACCACTCTTGGTCTTCCAAGCTTAGGCTGTAGCTCTGATCTCAACCTTATACCAGCATTTGCTTTTCTGTCCTCCTTCAGTGACCTGTACCTTCTGGAGTCCCCTGGATATGCAGAAAGGGGCCCTAGGTACCCTGGCCTGGGAAAACTGAGACTCCACACTTTCTGGTACCCCTGGAGCTTCAGGCAGGGTGGGATCATGAGGTGGAGCTTCCCACTTTTAGGCCTGGCTAAAGGGGCAGGCACCAAGGAATGAGGTATGCTCTGGGCCCCATTCTTAATTGCTTTGGGTCTATTACCCTCTCCCCAAAACCTGCTATTCCTAACGACTCTACTCCATTCCCAGTTCTCAGGCAGGCCCTACGGCAGAAGCACCTGGAAGCCCAGCAAGCCTGCCGGCCCCACAACCTACCTGTGCTCCAGGCAGCTCAGCATCGGGAGCTAGAGGTAGGGGACAAGGATAGGGTGGCTAGGCCTGGCTCTTCCTTGCAGTTACTACCTGGTTCTGCTAATAGGGCTCAGGGTGACTCAGGAACTTCAGCCACTCTGAGTCTTGACCTGGGTGGGCCACACAGGCCACTTACCAGGCCACAGGTCCTGAAACCTGGCAAGTGCCTGGTAAGTGCCTGCACATGGCTTTTCACCATGAGGGCTAGGGTGTGCCAGGGCTGGGTGGTGAGTGAAGACCTAGCTGTAATTCTCCTACTCCCTAAAACAGTAGCTTCTCGTGGGCTGGGTACACACAGAGCAGGTACTAAGTGGGGAACATTGTGGCCTCATGCATGCAAATACAGCAGGAGTAACATGGCTAGCCAGAAATGGGTCCATCCTTCTCCCAGGGTGCTCAGAGTCAACTGGAGACTCATACCATACATAACCAACAAGCCATGAGAGGGTGTGGGAAACACTACAGAAATGTGTTCTAGGTCCAAGGCTTTGGGGGAAGCCTCTTAGAATCCTTCTTCAGAGTTTGGAGAGGCTGAGGAAAGGGAGAAGACTGGGTATGATAAGAATACCTGTGGTCCTGGAGCCAGTGCCACTGGGGATGGGCACGGTACTCAAGAGGAAGTGGCAGGCAGAGTCATGTGTTTGGGGCATTGAAGGGTGGGGGATTGAGCCTGGAGCACCCTCACTCTGTTTGCGGCAGGCAGTAGAGCATCGGATCCGGGAAGAACAACGTGCAATGGACCGGAAGATCGTCCTGGAGCTGGATCGGAAAGTGGCTGACCAGCAGAGCACACTCGAGAAGGCAGGGGTAGCTGGCTTCTACGTGACCACCAACCCTCAGGTTAGCACCTGACCCCAAACTGCCACAGCCCATATCATTGGTCCCTGAAGGCCCAAATACATCAAGGGTTTTACTGCTGGTCCCTGATGAGTTAGGCCTAGGTTCAATGGTAGATGGGGATAGCAAGGAAGTGAGACTCCAGAAAGAACATGGAAGCCAGTGTCAAGGCCCACAGTAGGGTGAGCCTATAGGCCCTGGTATCTGCCTCTGAGCCAGGGCGGAAGAGCACCAGGTGTCATCTGGCCCTCACCGAGGATCCCTCTGCATCTCAGGAGCTGACACTACAGATGAACCTCTTGGAACTCATCCGGAAGCTGCAGCAAAGGGGCTGTCAGACAGGGAAGACAGCCCTGTGATCAGATGGGAGTCCCTGCTAGCCACCACTACCCAGTGTTGGTGGAAATGCAGCCCTGTCCACCATCACCAGAAAGCTGCAAGGAACTTGGCTCCTGGTATTTGGCCACTTGTCACATTTGATGCACATTTGCCAGGCTGTGCCTGTCACCCACATTTGTCTTGGGTTTTTTATCCAAACAATAGGATGGTGTCATGAAAAGGAAGGAGGCTCAGCCTACCCACTATCTGCCCCAGTGCTGGGTGGACAGCAGGGTTGTTGGTTCTATACCTTCCCATTCCATGGGCACATCCCAACCTCTGCCAGGCCCCAGGTTTTGTATTTGTTTTAGTCATGGCCTCTCTCTTGGCAGCTGAAGCCCCCAAATAGAAGGAATTCCAATGCACAAATCCTGTGACCCAAAGAAATAAAGGCACGTGCACATGGCTTGTGTGTCTCATTTCTGCCAGAGCCCATATACAGTTCTTTCCTGATAGTTCTGTGGCAGTGTTGGAGGCAGCAGAGAGCAGCACCCATATGATGCAGCCACCACAGTATTGCTGAGACCTTGCCTGGGGCTCCCCTCTTCCTAGGATGCCCAGCCCCATCACCTATTTGCTTGTGTATAGACTACAAGTCTGGATTATGGAGTCATGGTGTGGCTGGGTCTGCACTGCAGCCAGCTGAGAGGTGTATCCTGCCCCGTCCATGGTAGACATGAACTCAGAACTTGAAAGTGAGACTTCTCCATCCAAGCCATTCCCTCTTGCTGCCCAGAACTAACTTCATCTGAGGGCATGATGGTAGAGTTGAGGGTTTTCAGCTGTAGAATAATGGTTTATTGACCAGGCAAGCTTCCCAACTGGGCCACTACCCACCCATGAGGCTCAGGTGTATGGGCTGGACCCTGACCCACTCATTAAAGGAAAGTTACCTTGGCCCAGGCAGGCATCAAACTTAGCCCAGGCCTAAATGCCTACATCCTGGGTAGAGCAGGGACCACCCAGGGCAGCTGGTCCCACCTCCAACAGGTTTCAAATTCTTAGGCAAATCTTGTGGTAATGGCCTGGGGGCAACTGAGATTCACACCCAAAATCCCTGTTCCCAAGGCTTTGGGAGGTCACAGAATAACTATGGCAGCAGGTGGTAGAGTGGCCATGGTGGTGGCACAGAAGCTAGGCTGGGCGGTACAGAAGGCTGCCAGTGCAGAGCCGCCGCCACAACTCCTGCCACAATAGCTGCCGCTCCCGCTGGGTGCCCTTCATAATGCTGCTGTTCTCCAGTGCTCGACGGGACAGGTAGGGTAGCACCTCCATCACAGGGCCATAGGGCACATACTTGTATACAGAGAAGCCTGCCTGACCTATACACACAGCAGGGACATGGGTGTTAGTTCCACTTTCTGCCTCCCCACCAGGGTGTCCCCCAACCCCACCTCACCCAGAAATGCCCAGCTCACCCAATGGGAAGCTGATTTGGTCACACATGCCCAGCAGCTGTCCAAAGCACACCTGGTAGTCAGCTGGATGCAGGCCCAGCTCCTCCATCCTATGAACAGATGAGACCAGGCAGGTGATGAGTTAGCCCTAAGCCACTGCCCTGGGAGGAGGGTAGAGGGCCCTGTCTTAGCTAAGGCCCTTTTGCCACACCCAGACTCCAATCCCTTCCCTCCAGCTTCTATCCCCTGCAGAGTGGGTTGAGCATTTGATGTCTGCTCTTCCCCAACTGAGTCTTCTGCCAGCAAGACTAGGCTAGGCTGCCCTCCTGTTCCTAGAGGGAAGCTCTCCCTGGGTAGGCCTTGGCCCATGGCCAGCACTGTTTCCCCCTTTCCTCAGTCCTTTGTCCCCATTGCCTCTCCCACACCTCTATATCCTGATACCCCACCACCACCACCACCAGCTTGCACCTAAGGGGATTTTGCTTGGTGACTAGTCTTCTGTCCCGCCCCCACCTTTGTCCTCCCCTTACTGGCTGCTCCTTCATCCCATCTGCACAGCTATTCTATCCCATATGCATGCACCAGCAGCCCAGGCCTTTAGCTGGTAGCTGGTCTGAATTCAGATGTGCTGCCAAATGTCAAATATGGGGTGTTGGAGATTTAGTACAAAAAAAAGAAATGAAAAATTTTGTGTGTGTGTTGCTAGGGATAGAACCCAAGTCCCCATACATGTTAGGCAAGTGCTCTACCATTGAACTATATCCTCAGTCCTAAAACAGTATTAAAAATAATTTCATCTTTTTCTTTTAACCTAGTTACTAGAAAATTTAAAATTACAGTTGTGGCTCACATTATATTTCTATCAGCAAAGCTCAGATGTTAGGGTCAGGGTCCCCAACTATCTAGCCCCCCCTTCTTGTCTTCATATCACCCCTTATAGGATCATACAAAACTTTCTAGGCTTTCAAATACCTACACATTAATGGTTCCCATGTTTTCATCACTAGCTTCCTACATCTAGGTATCCTGATTTGGCACATCTGTACCTGTACTCCAGAACACCATACATACACCTATATCTCAGGGCACTTTTGGGTCTAGGTGTGAGAGATGGAACCATGGTGAAAATTCTGGAATACTTAGGAATTTACTTCACCTTATTTCTGTATTTGACTTGTTAGATTTCTCCCAAAGTTGTGCTCCATGGGACAAGCATTTAAAGAGAAAATAGACTGTATTAAGTTCTAAATGCAATTTAAAATGTTAATGGAAACTGTTTACAGATGAGGCAGCACATCAAAGAGCCCTCCTGAGGGGCACTGAGATTCAACACCACCCCTGGACATTTCAGTGAACCATTTAAACCATCTAAAACAATTTATTTTTTGAATTTGAAACTTTACTACGTCACGTATTAATGTTAAAAAACTAAAGTAACTGCAGAGCAGCATCAAGAATGCCAGCTAGGTCCAGAGGGCTTAAAGACTCCCTACCAGCTTGTTCCATAGATGTTGTCCCCAAAATGACTTATAGCACCTGATGGGTTACTGTGAGCTCCCTGACCCTTAGAGTGCTGACAGTTTTCCCCAGTCTTGGAGAACCTAACAGCTCGGCACAAGCAGCACCTACCTGTGCAGTGTGAAACGAACGGTGTCCTCATTGTGGGAGGCTACCATTACCTCAGCCTTAGAATTGTGCTTCAGCTCCTCCAAGACATAGTTGAGGCACCTGGGGAGAGTGTCATGTGAGCCTAGCCCCAGGCCTGTACCCCTCACTGCTGACTGCAGGCCCAGAGCTATCCAGCAAGTGGCTCCTCCCAAGGGTACCTACCCACAGCATCAGGAGGAACAAGAATGGGACCTGGCCCTCCATCCCTCAGCACCTCATGAAGGGGGAGGATCAACAACCAAGAAAAATTGAGCAACAGCTTGGACTAAACAATTCACAAAGAACTAGCTGGGGTTTGACTTCCCCACATCAAACGTGCACAAGGACTGGGTGGGAGCTTGCCGGAACCTGCAGCTTTGCTTCTGGGAAGGGATCTTACAGTTCACTTCCTAGCCCTTTGGGGAAATAAAAGGAAATGATGGCTGGAGGCCTTGCGTGCAAGCATCCCTGTGCACCAGCAAGACTGTCAATAGTATGGTCATCATGCTGTGAGGATAACCATCAGGGTTGGAGTGCGTTCTCTCTGACCCAGGAATTTTGACACTGTCCTAAGACACAAAACCTTTGACAACAGATGTATACAACAGGTGGATAAGATGTTCAGTGAATCCTGTTAAAATAACAAGATCATAACAGTGCCACTGTTAACAGAGCTGCTCTCTGCCTACACAGGAGGATCCAGTTGTGCACATGTATTAAACACGTGCCACTGTTAACAGAGCTGCTCTCTGCCTACACAGGAGGATCCAGTTGTACCATTAAATGAAAAAAAGCAAGGACAAGGGACAGAGTGTACTGTGTAAACATTGATGGGCATGGCATGTGCATACACACTACAGATGTGCACAGTGGACTCCTGGAAATGGGTGCTGCCAGGAAGGGAGCTGCAGCCAGCAAAGAGACACTCGGGTCCCTTTGAATTTGCAACAAGAACATAAGACTTCAGAGAAAAAGCATACAGTTGGACTGCCTGTGCTATACAAGAAAATCTTCAAGATAAACAGCAAAAATAGCAGGTGCACAACCACTAACAATCCCACCATGTGAGCCAAAACCAAATAGTAAGGACACCATCATGGGGAGGGCTGGAGCACCCTGGGCTCATTGCACATTTCTCCACTAAGTGTCAACAGGAGACAGCTGGGGGTATCAAGGCCAGTTTTGTTCAGTAGATTTCTATATTTTTAAAAAGAGGTGTTTCCCTGGTGTAGTGGTATCACATTCACCCCATGCAACAACCTAAGTTTAAAACTGGATAGAAATAAAATCTGTGCTTTTCCCCTTCTCTGCTGGATGCTGTGGCCCACATAGCAACTTAGCAAGCCCCTGTCTCAAAACATTTTAAAATGGGCTGGGATGTAGCTTACTAATGAGTGCCCCTGGGTTCAATCCCTAGTACCAAAAAAGAAGAAGAAGAAGAGCCTTAATATTTTTTTAAAAATGACAAACATAGAAGAAATATCATTTATACCCTGAAGGATACATATATCCCCACTCCTCCCAGAGGCTTCTGGACTTGAATGGGGTTAGCAGCATGGTCTTCTAAGGTTCTCACTCCCCACACAGGAAACACAAAAGACAGAAGGGCTGACTCACTTGTGATACATAGCATTAGTGGCCTCATATGTAGAGTTGATGGGGTCCTCATAGCCAATCTTCACAGCACGGGCGCGCTCCTGGACCATGTATGCACCACGTACCAGCTTGGCCCCAAAACACCAGCCCTCACGGCGAGCCAGCTCTACATCCAGGGTCACATTGTCATAGGCATCCTGTGGGGCCAAGACCAAAAGTCACAGGGACCCCAGCTGATGGCCACGACCGGGACTTACTAGGGCCCACATACTCCGAGGTATGTCAATTTGGGATACCTCTAGGGCTAGGCAGCAGCTGCCTGAGGGAGGTGCCACTCAGGGAGTCTGGCAGACAACTGTAGATAAGGATGGGGCTCAGACCTGTCCCCAAGAAGGGTGACAATAGGCCACCTGCATGAGACCTTCTCTGGCCTGGGGACAGCCCTGTGGGGGGTCAGCCCAGGTGCCAGGTATCACTGTGTGCTCCAGTTTCCTTAGCTGGGATCAGGGTGCATGCTGGGGCCACCTGGGTAGACATCCCACACCATTCCATGTCCTCTGGGTACCTGGCTCATTCCAATAAGCTCTGGACCTATACAGGCCACCAGCAACTTAGTACTCTCAGGCTTGGGGTTCAGTTTGGGGGTCCTATCCTAAAGTACCTCTGTGTTCCCTCAGGACATGCAAAAATCTGCACAAGTCTTTCTCTACAGAGGAGCCCAGAGCTTTTATCAAATTCTTAAAAGTCTTATGCTAAAAGCAGACAAAAAGAAATGATCATCCATAAAGTCTTCAATATTGAGGGTTTAAAGTACATCAGATGGACTCTCAAAAAGCTCTTTTGCCTCCTCCTCTCCCACCCCTGCCAACACTCTTGTCTGAGTCCCAAAGCCCAGAACAGGGACTGGTGACAGGGTCTTGGGAAAGTCTTGCTTACTACTGTTCTGAGGCAATCACCTCAACCTCTCCTCCTCTGCAGGGCTGGACATGGCCACTGGGTGAGGTCTTCTTTCCTGGACAGTAGGACCCAGAGCAGTTTAGCTGTGCTTCAGAGGGCCCATTGGGGACAGCCTGCTCCCTCCTCTCTTTCCTACATGCACCCAGCCTCTGCTCAGAACAGGGCCAGGCAGACGTCACAGGGCCCAGAGGAGCAAACCTCCTGCAGGGTGATTGGTCATGCTGCACACCAGAGGATCTGTAGTCAAGGCCTGGAGGTAGGCAGAGAAGTGGGGAGGCAGGGGCCTATACCTTGAGGTAGCACTGATAGGTGTTGAAGATGAGAGGCTTCTCCACATTGAACTTGCGCTGTATTTCCAGCGTCAGGTGGCTGATTGCTGGCTGGAAGTATGTCTGCTCAGCATCCACCATCAGCCTTACCCCTGCTTCCGTGGCTTTCTGAGAGGTGCAAAGGGCAGGAGAGACTTTGTGGCTCAAGTGAGACAGGTACCCTTCCCCAGCACAAGTCCCAGGGTCCTTGTCCTTAAAGCTCCAGTCCCCACCCCACATGGGGCTGGCTCACACCGTAGCCAGCACATCCATCCGCTTCAGCATCCTCATCATCTGCAGCTCCTCCTCCTCGGTGAACTGTGACAGCAGGGGCTCCAGCTTTCCTGTCTGAGAGTATAGCGTATGGTCACACTACAGTGGGGCCAGGGTGGCTACACTTGGAGGCCTAGATCACATCTATGTCAGCAGTATTGCACTCAGCTCACCAGTACCCCCTTACCTTCTCATGCAAAGCCAGGAGAACCACCTGAACCAGCCAACACCTTGGTGCCTAGGATCAGAAGGCTGCTTTATCTCGCCTTCCCCCCACTATTGTGCATGCGAAGGTCAGCACCTTGTCCTAGGCCAGCCAGCCACAGTGACATGATGCCCTGGAATCTCACAGCCAGCCAGCTCCTTGTCTTATACTTGGAGCCTGATAGTACCAGGAGGGAGTATAGTGCCCATGCCAGCCAGCTCCAGGCCCTAGCCAGGCCTGCACCCCAAGGTGTTTGCTTCTATGGCCACTCCAGGACCCTCAGGGGGGTCCCATAACTGTGGGTAGAATTCCTTTCTGCTCCCACACAAGGCAAAGGGAGTGAACCTTGACCAGCCAATCAACTGGAAAGGCTCAGTCTGAAAGGGAGAAGGCTCCAGAGGAAAAACCCATGATTACAGGCAGACAGGATATATATGGAGAACAGACTGACTTGCAGCAGGGGCACCAAGATGGTGGCCCTCCAAGAAGCCAGGCAGGTAAGCAGTGGGCTGGAAACTGGAAGTGGCAAGACCCAACCTAGGGGAACCATGCACCACCAGGGCCTCCCACTTGCCTGCCAACGTGGCAGAGGGTGTTCCTGATAGTGCAGACAAGCATGTCCCTCTGCAGGTCCCCAGCAGCTTCATCTTGCTCAACACAAACACTTTATCCCTAGCCATATGTATGCTTAGTCTCCAGTTGTCAGTGACTCTTCAAGTAGAACTACACCAAACATGCCATACCCCTAGGCTCTAGGTCAGTGGCTCAAAGTTTGGGGGCTGGGCCCTCAGCTGGCCAGGGATGAAGAGCATGGAAGGAGTGTCTGCAGGACATTTTCCCAAGATGCTTCTGTTCTACCTTCAAATCCCAGCATAGGTGGGGCTTCAAACAGTCTCATTCTTCTCCCCATAGAGGATAGCCTAGTGATTTTCTTTTAACAAACTAAACTTGACAGAAGTGACACCATGTGACTTCTGAGGCTAGGCTGGAAAAGGCAACATGGTTTGTGCCTAGCCCTCACCTGAGAAGACACTTGCCCTTGGAACCCAGTCACCATGTTGGGAGGAAACCCAGCCAATAGCCAGCATCAGCCTCTAGACATGTGAGTAGGGCACCTCCACAATGACCTAGTTCCATGACCCTCTGAATACAAATGTATGGAAGACCTCAAACAAAAACCACCCACCTGAGCCATATAAACCTAGAACCATGAAAGAATAAAATGTTGTTGCCATTTCCAGCCAAAGAGGTTTGGGTGACCTAACATACAAAGTAGGATGACTTGAAGAAGACCCCCCACACCCAGATATCCTCTCCTTGTAGCTCCTCAAGGCTCCATGTTGGTCTCTGTTGAGCACTCTGAGGACACTAGTGGGTTTTTCCTCTCCCCTGTGGGGCCACAGAGAATGGAAGTCTCAGTCACACTGTGTCCCCAGGGTGGAGAACAGGAGATATAAGCTTAATTCTCTTCTCAGCCAGGACCCAGTAAGAGGGGAGCATTACCTGCACGTTGGGGACCACCAGGTGCTTGGAGAGCTCGGTCCTGCTATCAATGAGACTGTTCCACTCCAGCAGGTCCACAGTGCTGAGGGGAAAGGCGCATCAACATAGGAGGCCGAAAGATGTTTCTTGGTCCAGCCACACAGCTTTACCCATGGGTGCTCAGATTGTTTGGAGGTCTCAGGCCAAAGCCAACCCATTCCCTAAAATAGCACTCCCAAACACAGCTACCATAAAACTCACCTCTGTTTTCAGTTTTAAAGTTAAAATATAAATATTGTTTTCTTTTTAAAAAATTAAATGCTGATGCCCCAATAGATTAAGTTCAGGGAAAAGTCAAAGGTAGGAGACTAGGCAAGAGGCAGATGCAGCTTTAGAGGGACTGGGTAAGCTGCAATGGACAGTGCTGGCTGAGGGTTACATATGAATGAGATCCTCTGGTGACTTCTGTCTCAATCTGTGGCCTTGAGGATGGGACATGGGACTCTGATTCCTCACCTACCAGTGAGGGTCTCAGGAAGAGCCGATACCCTTGCTCTAGGACTCAGATAATTCCAGAAGAAGCCCTGTGTCCATGCTGCTCAGCCCTATCCCCAAGGATTCCCAGGTTCCCATCACTCCTACTTGGTGCACCTCAGAGAAGCAGTCCCTTCAGTGCTATCATCTCTTAAGGAGGCAACCCAGATTTGGAGAAGCTGCTAAAACTCATCTGGAACCAAGGCTACCCCAGGGTAGGTGTATAGTCCCCATTCTTCTCAGCCAGGGGTGCTGCGCTTACCCAGATACTCTCAGGGTCTCTGGTATAAACCAGTCCTCAATCTCAGCCTTTGATGCAATGCCCATCTTAGCAATGCTTTCCTTGAGAAGCGAGAAGGAGGAGTCAGCACTGATGTCTCCCAGCCCCATCCACTACTGTCCCCCTCTAGAGGTTTGACTTTATTACATCATTAGCAGAACAGAATCCATTTTGGACTTGTTTTGATGCTACAGATGGGTTTATTCCCTCCTGTCTACTGATGCCTGTTCTCATCCCTGCAGCTCCTCCACACTCTGCTACCTTCAGGACCAGCTCCTCCACCCACCTGCCAATACCTCCTGCCTTTGTTCAGAAATAGAGCCCATGGCAGGTCCTCTTTTTCTTCCCTTCTCCCCAGCTGGCCCAGTAACAGTAGAATGGGCTATCTCTCAGAATTGCTCCAGGGATCCACCTTGGACCACAGCCACTTACCACTGGGTGAGGTTCTTCCCCAAAACCCCATGGTGACCATCCCCTCACACTCCACCTGTAGTGCTGCCACCTCCAGTTTTGTGTCCATGGCAGCATGCCCAGCCTGCCCTTGCTCTGCAGCCATTTGGTGAAAAAAACGTCTCCACTTGGTCAGTACACCTGAGAACTGCAGCTGCAAACACAGGGCTGAGTCACTATCCATAGTATACACCCAGCTCCCCCAGACCCTATAAAGCCCTGGTACCCTAAAGATAGGACTTGTGTCCTATCCCAACCTTTATATTCTCAAGAATATGGGCACATCTGCTATCATTTAATGCCCACAGCAGCCCCAATGTCTTGTAAATTCTCTGGAGATAGAAAGTTCTAGCACTTACCAGAAACTGGGGTCTCCCCAGGGAAGTGAGCTTAACTGCTAAGAAGCCAACATCACTGGCTTTACCTGTCAGAAGCCAAAGGAAGAGCTATGAAGGCCCCTGAAGAAACAGATGCCTAGATGGGAAGAGGAGCACCAGGAGTCTGTGCCCTGCTGGCTTTGCAGCCAGGTCCCTAATCATGTTACTACCCAGTCCCCAAAACACCTTTGCACATGGCTGTTCCAGAGACCCTACCAAAGATGTGAGAAGGGGTGACTTGGAAAAGTTTTTGTTTGCTATATGATGCAGAAAGATGGTGGCCAAAAGAAGCAGCAAAACCTATACACTGCTATGAATCCCCAAAAGTGTCCCTGCTTCTCCCTGCCTCAGTTTCCTCCCGTATGCTGTCAGCACCACAGGATATCCATGCATGTGTCACAGAACACAGACAAACCAAGTAGAGCAGAGGGTGGGGCACCCAGGTCACTGGTCTTTGTTTCTGTGTGCCCTCTCTCCCACCCTCATTTTGCCCCCAGAGAAAACAGGTAGGAGGCAAGAAGATACCCCTCACCAAAATGGCTGAGCATTGGCCTGACCACTGGGGATCCCCCCTAGCCCATTAGGCAGAAACTTCCAAGCATCACTAACTCCTGAACTTAAAATGTTCAGAAGGCATAAGACCTGCTGCCACTAAACATAGGACTGCTAGGGATGGCATGGGGACTATGCTAGGATCTCATGTGACTTAAGGACATTGGGGCTCAGTGACTTCATGGCCTAACTCACCACCCCCATCCCCAGCCCCCAATAGCCTGTACCAGGGAGGGATTCCCTGTCACAGAGGATATGGAATTAGTTAGCTGAACCAAACACTGACCTAGGGCAGCGGATAGCTCAGCCCACCAACATGGACCATCTCCCAGTGCTCCACATTCAGGCACTTTCAAGAAAAAGGGCAAGAACATGAGGTAGAGAAAAAGGCACTGTCTCAGGAAAGGGCTAGATGAAGCACAACCTCAGTGTGAGAGTCAAGCCCTTTCACTACAGACACAGCCTTCTTCATCCACCAGCATCTCCACTTGCCCAAGGGTCTTCCCAGATTGGGGTCCAGCAAGTAAGCAGCCAAATCACCCACCTGAGGCCTCAATGCAGCGCAACAGGGTCTCCATGTGGCTATCACACTTGGTTTCATTGGCATAGAAGTAAGTATGGGCACCACTGATGGCACTGTCCCTTTGGTCTCCAAAGGCTAGATGGGCTTGATATTGCTTCTCACCCTTATGCATACCTAGAAAGGTAGACACATGGCCTAAAAACAGCCACCAGCTCTACTGGGAGCTACAGCTGAAACACCCTATACCCAGAATGAACAAGCCCACGTCTTTGTCCTTGGCACCCTCGGGATGGACTCAACCAACTCCCCTGTGCTGTGGGCCCTGCAGCTCCCCACTCCCCAAAGCTGCCTTTCTCTTTCAGCTGGTCATGTATCCCTCTCCTTGCTGTTCTATCTGTAATACATTTCCCCCCAGCAAGCCTCATCATGGGGCAAACCAGGTCAGGAAAGCCAAGCCTCCATCACAAAGGCCTAGATTATCACAGGTTAAGAGCCAAGGAGACTGAGTCCACCTTAAAGGGCTATGAGAAATACTCAGGGCCTGTCCCTTGCCAGTATGTGAGGATACACAGAGCCAAGCCAGGAGTCTTTGCACAGGGAGGAGCCTCAGGACTTAACCTTTACCCCAACGTTTGCTCAGGCCATGAACCCATATGTCTCCTGGGCCACTAGGGTGCATAGGCGTGAGGGTAAAACATTTGTTCATAAACAGTGGCCTCTTACTCACTGCTGCCATCCTTTTCTGCTGCCGAGGCACAGGACCTGCAGAAAAGAGGAAGAGGCAAAGGTCTGGGTCATACCACCTGGGACTGCAGGTAACAGGAAGCAGAAGAGGGGGAGGAGGCTGATGCTGAGCTGTGGGTCTGATCCTGATCATGATCTTGACAAATGGCTGGCTCCAAGGCACAGCCCAACTTGGGTGTGACCACATGGGCCAGGGAGGGACAGTGGCCTCTGGGGCCCTTGAGGCCCATGTCAAGAACCTCTGGTTTCATGAGGGTGGAGCCCCTCCCTACTGAGGAGGAGTAAGAAAACTATCTGCTGAGATTCTCAGAATAGCCCAGGACATGCATCTTTGTCTTGAAAAAAGCTAGCAAGGTGGTGATGCTTCTTCCCGGGAAAAACGGGAACACAGAGCCACACAAGGCACAGGGGAATGGAGGCAGGAAGCCCAACTCCAGCAATGAAATCCCCTTGCTCTGGCCTCTATCCCCATGTCCATGGCCTCTGAGTTCTTCTGAGGACACCTGAGCAGAGCTCTGGAATCCTTCCGCCACTGCAGGCACAACCACACCCTCCAGGGCAAGCCTCCCCACTTTAATCTTGCCCCTTAGATTTATTTTCCAAGCAGCAACCAGGAATTTTCTTTTAAAATGCAAATCAGATCTCACTAGCCCTTTATTAAAAAGCCTCCCAGGTTCACATCCTACCTCAAAACACCGAAAGTCTTCAATAAGACAGGACATTGAGGTCAGGACACTGGCTGCCCTTGGCCCAGCTCACCTTACCATTCAACTAGGGCTCAGTCAGGCCTACTATCCTTCCCACAGTCTTTCAACTGTGGCCTCACTGTCATTGCCCTACCTCACTGCCACTTGTCCCCTTTCTGATGTCATCCTCTCCTACTCACCATTCTCCCCCACAATGTGGCAACCAGTTCTAGTGCTCAGTTTCAATGCTAAGATATTTGGTATAGCAAGAGTTTGGGTTATTATAAATAAAGAGGATGCTCATTTAACCTTAATCCTAAAATACTGGGCTTTGTATATCTCAGATTTTGTATCTAAAGCTGTTATAAATTAATTATTCATTAATTATTCATTATTCAGCCTCACAGCCAGCAGCCTCCAGGGCCTCCAGGGCCTGTGGCCCAACCCATACCCCCACAGGAAAGGACAGAATTCCCCACCCTCATCTCCCCCACCATCCCTTGAGGCAAAGGTAAAGCCACAGAAAGGTCAAGCCAGAGAAGCAAGGACAGATGACAGTTAACTGCACCTTTGGTAACTGCACCTTCAGAAGGCCTCTTGTATCAAAGGGCCTCACCACTAGTTGCTTTTGACTTTATTGCTCACAGAACAAGACCTGGGCCATTGAGCCACCTGACAAGCCCTCCATATTGGCCCTGGCTCCTAACTCAGGACCTTTATCAGAGGACTTTGAGTCAGAATATCCAGGTCACAACCCAAAAATCGTTGTGGAGCATGGGGCTCTTAGAGGCATGGGGCTCCTCACATGGCACCACAGCCCATGAGGCCACATCCAGGACCAGGAGCTAGGCAAGCAGCTACTACTCTTGCAGCCTCAAGCTAACAAGATGTAACAGAAGAAAAGAGGGTAAAATGTGACTATGTGACAATGTTCCAACTCTGTAACAAGGGAGTACTCAGACCCCACAAAGACCTCCTGTCTGCGACAGGGAGCTTCCTGGCCTCCTCATAAGACTCCTTGGCATGGGCTCGCAGGGTCAAACCCCTAGCCCTTTAAGTCAAGGCCCAGATACACGACAAAAGCCACACACACATACACACACACACACACCCCATGCCTTACATGCTAAGGCAGAGAAGGCAGCCTGAGCACTGCCTGGGGCAGAAAGTCTCATGGCAAGGGATAGCTAACCTTGGGTCTCTGGGCCTGGGTGACCCCCAACAGGAAGGTCTGGTTCTGAAACTGCACAACCCACATTTTAGATAGCATGCACTTTAACTAGCATACACAACTGCTGAACCTTGCCTCCATTCTTCTCATGGTTAGTCCAGGGGCAGGCCTAGAACCACCACTACTGTGCCCTCCTCACCAGTCTTAATTCATGACAGTGGCCTCTGTTTCTCTCCCAGAGTACAGTCTATGGGCCTTATGACAAGAGAGTGGGCTAGGAAGACAGATACCCCCCAACCCCCACCCCTTACCACAAGGACACTGAAGCAGATCTGTACGGCAGCTCACTCCTGACCAGAATTACCCACTGAGCCCTGCAGGCCATGAGATGGTGTGGAGTGGTGCCTGCAAGTATAGCCCTGCCCTACAGCCTGGGTTCCTCTGAAGGCAGAGCCATCAGCCGCAGAATTGGGTGTGCATCTTTGCTATCTACCATTGACATTGGGTGGTGGTCATCCTGTAATGGGTCTACTTTATGCTTTAAATATAAACCTTTCTGCTTTAAATGTAAACCTCTCTGCTTGACTACTAGTGGCTTATTTTAAAACTGACATGTTTTTTTCCTTCCTCTTCTTCCTTTCCCCATCCCTAACCATGAGGGAAGCAAGACTGACCTTCTTCCTGTCACAGATTGACAAGTTCTGTTCTTCAGCTCATTGGCCACAGGAATAAAGAAATTCAGACTTCTGCTCTGGTACCAATGGGTCTGAGAATTGATTATCTCTCAAGGCTATGAATAAATTATGACTCCTGATTGGGCACTGGAGAAATTTAGCCTCTATATCCCTTTTTAAAAGCCTACTGTTCCCACTGGTAGTTAGAATTCCAGTAACTGAGATAGAAATCCCCTGTGTATTCTACTTTGCTAGGAAAGCAATAAAATTTCTTCTTTCTTTTTCTCAAAACCTTGTCCCAGACCGACCCTGGCCACATGCACAGAGGAGACCAACTGTGCTGAGGCCCTTCATCTACCAGTGTGTGGCTCTCCAGCCCACTTCCATCTAGAGATAACAGCTAGGACCGGGAAGACCATCACCAAGGTCCCTGCAAGCCTGATTACACCAGAGGGGAAGAATCTGTAGTACCTCAGATCCATACTGCTAGAGAGTAAGACACATGAACAACATGAAAAACCAAGGGAAGAAAGTGCCCCAAACAAACCAAGATGCTACAATAATAGAATCCATTGACAGCACAGTAGATGAAATGCCAAAGGAGATCAAAACCTTGGCCCAGTTATTGGATCAGCATCAGAAACAAGGACTAAGCTTTTGTATCAATACTTTCAGGTCAAGAAGGGACTATCACTTAGGTCTCAGAGCCCAAGCAGAACAAATGGCCATCAACAGCAGAGCAGTCCAATGGAGGCACAGCCTTTGCAGGGTGAGGGAAGCAGATTTCCAAGTGGGGTGGACAGTTCTCAGGCAAGACACAGGCCAGCCCACGTCCAAAGGCTCCAGCTACTGCCAGGCAGGGAGGAAGCCAGAGGGGCAACCCTGGGAAAGGAGTCTCTTTTTGTACTAAAGGCTCCTGAGAAACTGCTGTTGTGAAATCACCCTGTCTGGGACAGAGGCCACAGAACCCATTAGTTATTCAACAGGCAGGTTCAATAAAGGCTGCAGCCAAGTCCCCAGCAGGCAGTGAGACTAGCAGGGGATGCTGGGGCTAAAGCACCCTGCCTTCAAAACAGCCAATGGCAAGGCAGGGGGCTGGGCTCCCCAGGCCAATGAGCCAGAGGCCAGCATGCTGAGACAAGGCCAATACATTCTGTTCCCAGGGATAGAGGCCTCATGTGACTGCCTTTCCCCACCCGCCTCCCTGCAGCTACCTGGGGCGGGACAGAACAAATGTGAAGCCTGATATGCTCCACATAGGGCGTGTCCTGAGCCTCCCGTGGGTCAGGCCCAGCTGTAGTCAGGGTTAGGGGCCCAGAATCCAAGCCTGGCCTGGAGAGTCACAGGCACCAGCACTTCGAAAAAGAAAAAAAAAAAAAGCTAATCTTGTAGGGACCTCTGGTGTGTTTGCCACTACTCCAAGAAGTAGAGGACAACAACATCCTGTCATTCTGTCCTGTTGCCCAAGTGGGCACGTCAGTAAGATATGCCCCCTACACTCCCTGCATAGGTAATGGGCCTTGCAACAACTTTAGTGTCAGTAGGAAGAGACTCCAGGCCAGCCTAACACAGTGTTCCTGGCTGTGATTTCCTTCACCATGGCTGCCTGGGCAGAGGCCAAGCCTGGGAGACTCCACACCCTCTAGACAGAGTCACCTGCAGATAAGGAAATTGGACCAGTTGGGGCCAGGCAAGGGTGGGGTGGTGGACCCACCAAGCCAGTCAGGAATTCCTGGGAAGAGAGACTAGCAGAGCGGGAAGCCATAGCAGCCTCCTTCCCCGGGGCCAGCCAATGTTTGTGTGAACAGCCAGGCAGCACATATTCTCAGCACTGGAGGCCACACATTTACACAACTATGCCCCTGCAGGGCAAAAGCAATTTTAATTTCATAAAATTTTACATGTCACAAAATATGATTCTTGTTTTGATTTTTTCAACCACTTAAAAATGCAAAAACCATTCATAGCTTGCAAACTATGTAAGACCAGGTGTTAGGCTAGACGGGACTGAGGATCTACACTGTTCCATCCCCAGTCCTTAGCCACCTCTGGATTCAGGCATACACCAGCCTTTCCATGGAAGCTCAGAGTGGTCATCTGCAGAAAGCAAAAACACAAGAACTCCCAGCAGAACCCAAGAGGGCCACTTGTAATCAGGCTGATGGCTCATCTAGCACTGGCCTCTACCTAGCCAAGGCTGAAGTCTGACAGCCAAACATAGCTCCCAAAAAATCCAGTGCACTTTGGGGTTACCACCAGATGCTTGTGCAGTTCTAGACAGGTAAGCCTTACGCCATCTCCTTGCGCTCTGCCTCCTCGGAGCTCAGATCTTCCTCCACTCCGTAGTCCAGGATGGAGCCAACACCAAAGGCCCTGTTGTGCTGGATCAGGGGCCGAATGGACTCCTGGTCCTCGCCAGCCACAAACTGCCCATAGAAGGTCATCTTCATTAGCTTGTCAAACAGCCTCTGCCCCAGAAGTTTTCTGGCTATCTGAAGCAACTGGAAGGCAAAGGGAAGAAGCTGACTGGGCCATCCAGCCTATTCCTCCCCAGCAGAGAAATCTTCTTTATACCTCCCTATGTACTTCAGCCATTTAGGGCCAAAGTGCCTAACAGCATCAGGTTGTTTAGGGTAGGTTTTTGGGTTTTTTGCTGTCATTGTTTCAGTACTGGAGATTAAAACCAGAGCCTTGAGCTAGGTAAGAATTCTATCATTAATCTACATCCTCAGCCCTTTCTTTTTTTTTTATTTTTATTTTGAGACGTGGTGTCACTAGGTCACCTAGGCTGGTATCAGTTTTATAAGGAAGATCACTGGGAGCAGCTTTCTTATTCACTTACAGCAACCAAAAGCCAATCCTCATTTAGAGCAGAACAGTGGGACAAAGCACCCCCTCAGTCTTCCACCTCCTCTGGTCTTCCCTATGATTATGAGCACATTGTTCCTTTCTGGACCCCACCTTTAAGGGGGCCAGCTCACAGCTCATCGCAGAGCACACAGGGGTGCCTGACCACTGCTTGACAGGTAAAGAGGAACATAGCGCATCTCTGGGGAAGACAGCAGTGGACATTTTCATAATATGTCTTCATACCACAATTCTGCAGCTCCACTGGGGAGAAAGAGAATCCAACATAACTTTCTAGAAGGCAAGTGCCTAGATTTTTCAATGTTTTTTTCACTTTAATTTCAAGCTTCCCAAACAGTGCCTGGCACAAGGCCAGCCATCAAATGGTTGTTGAATGATGAACACATACAAAACCTAGACTGAGCCTGAGCTCAGCTGGAACAAGGCATGACAAGACATGAAGTCAGGTGACCATCTGTAAGGGTCTGTGAGAAAATGGCCTACCCTGGGACCAGCAGAACCTTTCAAGGTTGACCCTGATGAACATGTCTCTGAGGAAAACAGCTGCCCAGAAATGACTCAGCTTCGCCCTCCAAACACATCTCACTCCATCTCAAATTTCTGCCATCATTCCTTCTAAGGTCCTGGGCTGCTATGTGCCAGGTATAGTTCTAGGAGTGGGAAAGAAATGAAGACAGAAAGCACCAATACCATAATGGGAGGGAGACCTCAAAGTAGAAGAATCAAGGTTACTCCAGAACAGTGCCTATAGGCAGGGATAGAGGGCATTTGCTAACCTAAATCCAGAGAACAGGGGCTTGGCAAAGCAAGGAGATAACATGGAGAACAAAGAGAGATCTAGCAGAGATGAAAGCCAAGGCAGGAGGGAAGGAGGATAACGTGAGGCACCCTGATGCTCAGAAGCATACTCACCACCTTGTGTGCAAGTTCCCGTGCCCACTGCTCCCCACCCCAACTCAGCTCCAAGACAAGAATAAAAACCTGGGGTTTCTCAAACCCCATGGATAACTGAACTCCTCTTTTATGGGGATACAACCTTTAGTTCGAGCAAAAGTACTAACAAGTTAAACATCATCCCCAAACTAGCCCTGAGCAGTCAAGGCCCCATCACCTTTTCCCTGAACCATACACTGGTGCTCTGTGGCAATATCTCCTATGGTCACACCTGTGTACATGGGTGTCCTGAGGACTAGGGTTGCATGGGAAAACACCCCTGCCTTATTGTAGTTTCTGTGCAGCATCTGATTTTTTGCATTTATTTCTTTTATCAAGAGGATTAGAAACCAGAAAATGATCATGCCAACATCTGAGATGAGGGTGATCTCCATGTCTCACCAAGCCCAAGGGCAGAGTCAGAGAGCCTGCAGGACAAAGCCTTGATTTCCACCAAGGCAGTGTCCAGGGTAGCTGGGACAAAAAGATAGATCATGCACAAATCAGAAATCACCCAAGTGGCAGAAGAACATTCATGAACCTGAAAACCATCATTCAGTCTAGGAAATAACCTCTGACCTTGTCCACATCAGCTCTGAGAAAATTATCAGGAATATACCATGTGAAGATGGACAGCTGTCTATGGCAAACATCCCCATGCAGGGCCACATAACCTACATCTATTTGACTTTAACACAGGCAACACCAAACAAAGGAATAAGACCAACACTGCACTGGCTCCAGGAGTGCTTCATGTACACCCACAGGGGACGAACAGGTCCAGAGACTGTGGCTGGAAGCTCCCAGCACTCCCTGCATGCTGACCTGCTATCCACAAGGTGATGGGCTCAGAGGAAACAGCCACTTGAACCAGTCAGGTGCCCTTTCACTCTGGCCTACAAAAATTTGGCCTGGACAATTCCTATCCCTCTTTCCCTCCCTGTTAGTCACAGACAGGCATGGTTTCTGTACTTCTTGACCCTGTCCCACAGCCAGTCACTTATGCCACTGAGAGACCTGGGTATAGCCTTTGCCCTGTCACAGAGCCACTGTGGTTAGCCACTCCCTCCCATCATTCCCCCACCAGCTGGCTGCCTTCTCCTGATTACAGTGCCAACAGAACTTCCTGCTCCTCTCCAGCTGCCCTTTATATGCTGGTCCTCCCCAAAGTATCCTATCCAACTGCCCTACCAAATCCTTTACCTCCAATGTCCATTCTCACCCTCCTCTCCACTTGGGCTTTACTTCAGGACATTACCATCAGCCACAAACACAGACTGGGTCTCCTAGAGGAGACTAGTTCCCAGTTCCACCCCTTCTTCCTCCACCATCCTCCTACTCCTGCCACCTAGCCTCCAAGGGTGACCATGAAGTTCCCCCAAAGGATCCAAGCCAAAATCTCTGATGAGCACCTGACTCTGACTTCATGGGTGTTGCCCTCACATCCCACCTGCTGTGGCCTCACCTAAGCTGTAAGTATGACTTAGTGTTTCTTTTATTCCTCCTGCCTCACTGTGGAGCTGAGGGCAGCATGATGCAC
The DNA here is from genome assembly GCA_004024805.1 of Geosciurus inauris. NCBI lineage: Eukaryota > Metazoa > Chordata > Mammalia > Rodentia > Sciuridae > Geosciurus > Geosciurus inauris. The sequence continues at coordinate 5,598 of PVHX01011430.1, read as the reverse complement.
TCAAAGCAGTCTCACCGGAAAAAGTAACCACTACCTACAGTCTCCCAAACCCCAGGGCCCAACAATTGGACCCCTGCAAACTGTACCCAGCGTCACCTTGAAATAATTTGTCATCTCTAATGCCTCCAGACTGGTTACTTCCCCAAGAAACCCACACGTCTTAAAGTTAGTGTGTCAAAGTTTAAAGTTGGGTGTTTAGGTGATTTCCTATTTTCCTCAACTGTTCAGAATGATGGTGTCTGGGGAGTGACTGGTCACAGCTTGTGGAGCTCTGCCAGAATTCCCTTTGGGCAAAATGAAAGATACTCGATTTTAAATTCCAGGGCTATAACTTTGTATTCCTGCAAGTGATACATATCTTAAACATTCATTGGTCTTTGTTTTTAATTGGTAGTAAATGACGAGTAGGGAAATTCACAAGGTCTGAAAGGGAATGCAGGAAACGCCTCCCTTCCTGGCTTCAAATCATCGCTACAGGCGATGTTTCAGAAACTTAACATTTCGAAACTCTATAACGGCTCCCGGGAGAGCAAAAGTCCCCACACCACCACTAGCCACCTGCATGCCCACCCATTCGCCCACCCATCCGTCCATCCGCACACCTGCTCATGGCGCTCCAGCAGCGCGGGTGAGGCGCACAGCCGCAGCACCAGAAGGTTGCGCGCTAGCTCCCAGGTACGCCGACTGCGGTACGCCTCTTGGGCGTTGCTGAAGTCCACCACGGGAACTGGCGGCCTCACAGCCTCAGCCGGCCTGCATCCCGGTACAGCCCTGGCACCCGCGGCGGCCTGCTCGCGGGTCGCGGGCGCAGTGGACAGCGGGACAAGATGGGGTGTACAGGGTGTACGGACTCGCAGAGAAAATACACGCCTCAGAGACATGGCGGTGAGTCTCCACGATCCCGGGCCGCTTAAGTACACCCAGACCAGGAGGCTCCGCCCTGGAGCCACGCCCTCTCCTCCAGAGGCCCCGCCCCGCGCGCTCCGGAATGGTGCGAGTCCCGCGGCAGGCCCCGCCCGCTGAGCGGCGAGAGCCTGAGCCCACACCCTACCCCCACCCAATCCGAGCATTTCCCAGGCGTTCGCAGTGGGTGGTGGTACCCAGGCGGAGACTGCCCACCGTGAGCTCCTCCTCTGCCGCAGGAGACAGGGTGTGAAGTTTGCTCCCCGGGTTTCCCAGGCCCCCTAGCAGGCTAGGTAGCAGGAGCAGCCTAAAGAGGTCACTTCCTACATAGCAGCCCTGACTGCCCCAGCCATAGCTTGCCTCTCCCCATCACTCATCCCCACAACCTCCCTTCAGAATTTCCTGCACCCACAGAGGCTGGGTCAATTGTGGGCAGCAGCCTTGCTTCTCATCTCACCCACCTAGTTAACCTGTGTTCCCTCCATCTTGGGAGAAAGAGCTCCTGGTGCCTCATATGTTCTGATCTGTTAGGCACTGTTGACTCTTGAGACCAAAAAAATCTTTGTGGTGAAGACTATGTATTACAAGATGTTTATCAGCATCCCTGGGCTAGGTGCCAATAACACACACGCACGCACACACACGCACACACACAGGGTTGTGACCAACCAAAAACTTCTTCCAAATATTGCCAGATGCCCCTGAGAGACACAATCACTATCACTGTAAATTGAGGGAGACTTCTAATGAGGCCACAGTTTTTCTGCCCCTCCTCCTGCTGGAATTGAAGAGAAAGGGAAAACAAAAATGGTTGGTGAGTCCAGGCTCATAGTCAGGAGGAGCTCAGGGGATCCCTCCAGCTGCTCAGAAATTTGGCCTACCAGGGGCTGGCCAGCCTTCAAAGCTGGTCATGGCCACCACAGTCTCCCCCATTTTCCTTTCAAGGTAATCACCCTAACTCTTTTGCTTATGCTTGTCATTCTGCCAGCTTCGCGCTGTTAGCATGCTACTCTTGGGCTCTGATCCTGCATCCTTGGCCCTCCTCTTACTCAGCTCAGCTTGAGGAACACCTCCCTGTCAGGCCCCCGATAGACTTAGTCAGCAGTCTATGGACTAAGACCTCTGAAATCATGAGCCCCCAAATAAACTTTTCTGCCTCTAAAATTGTTTTTGTTGGGTCTTGTGGTCACAGCAGAGAAAAAAAATGACTAAAACAAAAGTCAATGTCACAAAGTGGTCATTGGTTGCACTCAGACTGGTTCCAGCACGACAACCACCTGGAACAATCCCCAGGAGTGTTCAGTATCAATGCTATATAGTTGTTATGCTGCATTGTTTAGAAAATAAGAACAAGGGGCGAGGAGTCTGTACAGATTTAGTATAGACTCATTTTTTCCTGAAAATATATGATTATTGGTTGGGTTGAATCTGAGAATGAACCTATAAATATAAAAGGCTGACTGTGCCTTAAGGTAGTTCATTTTAGCTGGATGTGGTGTTGCACTCCTATAATCCCAGCAACTCGAGAGGCTGAGGTGGGAGGATCACACGTTCGAGGTCAGCCTGAGCAACTTAGGGAGACCCTATGCCCAAATTAAAAAGAGAGAGAGAGATGGAGATTGAAGAGATGGAGATTGAAGAGAGATGGAGATTGGAGAGAGATGGAGATTGAAGCACGCCTGGCTTCAATCCCCAGTACCAAAAAAAAAGTTTTAGTTCAACTGTTGTCTAGAGGAAGCAGGGTTTCCTGGAGCTTCCTGATCTGCCTACTTCCCTGGTGTCACTCTAGAATTCTTGTTTTTTGAGCCTCATCTACATGTAGGAAGTTTTAGTGTAAGATATGAGTTGAGACACCCAGTGTGACTCTCCCACATAGGGGAACTACAGTCAGCATTGTTTTAAGCACAATACATAATAAAGAGATGATTTGAAGTATACAGAAGGATGTGAATAAGTTATAGGCAAATACTATACCATTTTAAAGAAGATACTTGAGCATCCATGGATTTTAGTACCCTGCAAGTACCAAGGGATGACTGTACTTTGTAACTCTAGAATCTAATTGACTCATAGCAGGGCAGCTTGTTGAAGAGGCTTGTCAATTTTAGTCAATATTTGTCAGTCTCCACATTTACCAGGAGTAGTTATCATCTCCTGTTCCCCAGCTCAGCACAAGCAGTTTTGGGGATAGCAGCTCTATTCACAGTAGCCAAAAGGTGGAAACAACCCAAATGTCCATCAACAAGGGATGAGTAAATAAAAGTGATCAACTGATACAAATGAATATTACACAGCCATGAAAAAGGAATGTTGTGCATGTCATGAAACTTAAAAATATTATAATAAGTTAAACAAAAGAGACAAAAGATCACATTATATGATTCCATATATATGAAATGTTCAGAATAAAGAAATCTATAGGGACAAAAATCTTGTAAAGGTAAATTCATAAAATAGATTGGTGATTGCCTGGAAATGGAGGGAATAGGAGGAGAGAGAGAAATGGTTAATAGTATGGAAATATTCTGGGTCTAGATAGCAATGACATTGGCTCAACCTTGTGAATACAGTTATACCAATCCCTCAGTATGCTTAAGGGATTGGTTCCAGAACCCTCCACGGATATGAAAATTGGCATATGCTCAAATCCCTTATTTGCAATGGTGTAGAATTTGCATATAACCTATGCACATACTCCTGTATACTTCAAATCACCTCTAGATTACTTATAATAACTAATATAATGTAATACTATATAAATATTTTTATGCTATATTGTTTAGGAAATCATGACAAGAAAAAGAAGTCTGTACATGTTCAATGCAGATGCAATTTTTTTCAAATATATTTGATCCTCAGTTGGTTGAATCCACAGATATAGAGGATTGTTGGTTGAACCCATGGATATAGAGGACTAACTGTACAATAAAAACCATTCAATTGTGCCCTTGAAATGCATGAATTGTATGGTATGTGATTTGTATTTTAGTAAAGCTGTTTTACTTTGTGTGTGCGCGCGCGCATGCACGTGCACACACACACATTTAAGCAAAGGGCTCAAAGTTACAGTATTTTCTTCAAGAAAGTTCATAGCCAGGGTTGGCCAACTGAACATGACAATAAATGAAACAGTTGAGCTTTACAAACACTCCATAAACAAACACTAAGGGGCCGGTTCTGCCCTCTGCTGGAAACCCTTGGCAGGTAACCCCCCTCCATGCCAGTTGCTGGCTCATATTAGAAGAAAGATGGACCCCAGGTCCAGAGAATTCTGGTGGAAGTGGAGAGGAGGATCCTCCAGGAGGCCGACTCGGTGGGGCAAGCACTGGGAAGCTGGGTGATGGGCTTCTGTCCTCCAGCTGTGGTCACTGTGGCAGAGCCAAGAGCCAGGCTCAGTGCATAGTGACAACACAGCTGCAGGTTGCCCCCATTGAGTCAAGACCAGGAATTCCAGAGAATGAAGCAGCCAGGGGACAGAACTTAGCAGAAAGACCTCTGTGCTGCCAGCCCAGTCACTCAGGACATTTATGGACCCTCTTTTATGCAGATAGCCAGCCCCCTTAAAACTGCTCCTGTTTTCCTTCTTGTACAGATACAGTACAGTGAAATATGGTTCTACTTCAGCCTTGAGCATGACATTGGAGCTGTCAAAGTTAATTTTTTGCCACATGCCTATTACCCATATTTCCTGAAAATATTTGTTTGTCTGCCTGTATCATGGCTTCCTGCCCATATTCTGATTTGTGGTATTTTGCTGCTTACTCTGTACCTGCTACTACTGATATATGTATTCGGGCTTTAGGGATAGGAATTCATTCACATTTGTTTAATTTGGGGCTTGTCTTTCTGTTGCCATCCTACATCAAACTCAGGCCCCTATTTGCTCCCCCTGCACACTGTAAATCCCCTCATCAGCACATTATCTCATTATCCACTTCACGCTGGAATTCATAGATCCTACTTGAATTTTATTTAGTTATGTCATTTTATTCATTTTTTCAGAGCTAGTAGAATATGAATGCATTTTGTTAGATTGTCTTCTAGATCCCCCAACACACCACTGTTTCCTGAATTCAATCACACTTAACCACTTTATATAATCACTTTGAATGCATGTATGAAGAAAAGTACCATCCCAGATTCTTTTCTTGTAAAATCAAGATGTACTGTCTGTTGATATGCATGGTATTCACAATCTTCCCATGCAGGAACTACAACTACTGCCCCATTTTATATATGGGAAACTGAGGCTTAGAGAGAAGGTATACTTTGCCTTAGGGCTTATAGCAGGATTTGAAGCAGAACCAGGAGTGCCAATTGTTGTATCCAACCCGCACCTCTCCCCAAGAAGTGCAGCCCAGACAACTCTGTAGAAGCAGCAAAGTTTATTGAGGAAATAGGCACACAGGCCAATCGATTGGGGTCAGCTCTCCTTTCCTTCAGAGAGTGACCCCGAAGTGAGGGTTTCAGAGGTTATTATAGGGTGGGCTAGCTATATGACTCAGGAAAACATGATTTGGCAGGTATTCAACCTATAGTTATTTACAGTTCAACCGTGACAGTGCCTCCTATGTCCCCTTTCAGTTCCTGGAACTTTAGGTAACTGGCCAGGGGGTCTTGGCAGCCTGTGGTTATGCACCCCCATCCGTGAGAAGCAAGCATAGCAAAGCATTAATCACAGAAGCACAAAGAGCA